>MU562415.1:3000427-3015082 GCA_024362625.1 Silurus asotus | reverse complement strand
TTTTTTTTTTTTTTTTTTTTTTTTTTGTGTATGTTTTTACTTTTGGCACTCTTTTAAATACATTTCTTCAATCGCTTTATGACACTTTCTTACATGTAAGAGGTGTTAAAAGAAGTGTTATTTAAGTACAATCAGTGCAATCAGCAAGGTTTTCCTCTAAGAACTAATCATAATTTATGGGTTCTGGGCAGAAAAATGACGACGCTGGTAATGTTTCCTTATAGATGTTTTAAATTTCAGCATTTTGTCTAATTTAGTCTAACATTCCTGCCCTTGCATTCAAAATGAACAGTTTGCCTTGATATAATGATGGCGGAGTTTTGTAGCAGCATTTGGCGTCCTGTTTGCTGATTGTTTATAGTGTAATAATTTGTTTCATTGCCTGTGTAATGGCTCTGTAATTTTAAGTTGCTGTTCTGGACTCCTGGATTTCTGGGCACCACTTTGCCTCTGCTACCAGTATCATTTCTGTCTCTTTTTTTGGCATCTGCTGTTTTTCCTTTCTGTCAAACACAGCTTATGTGTGGCATCTATTTTCAGGCCTCCTTCTCAGTTAAAGGTTGACGAATGTGTTTGTTTGGCCTCAAGTCAGCCGCAAACCCCAAGGCCAGTGTTGAAAGTAGGCACTGGGTTCCCAACAATGCCTCTGCTGCCAGGAATTCAGGCCACTTTGGGATTCTTAGAATGATCTAGAATTTCAAGTGTTCAATGTCATAGCTTGATCATGCGCTCCTTGGCTCACCTCCTTATATACCTCTTGCCACAGCTCCATCATGCCTTGCATGGATCCATCATTCACTCAGTTGTTCAGCTTTGGTGTGGGCCTCTTCTTGCAGGTTTGTTGTTCATAGCCCAGCTGCTCATTATAAATCTTGGTGGAGTTCGGTCTTGAGCCCTATGGAGCTTTATGTTGTTCTTTCATGGGTTCAGTGGTCCAGCTTTGATTTGGGCCTCCTAATGCATCTTGATTGTAGGCCTCAGGGCTTGTGTTTGCTCGTTCATGGACACTTTTTTTTACATTTCCAATTTTACTTCAGTGGCCTCAGTGGTACAACTTGGTATTATGGCTTAGCTTCATCAAGATGTGTGCTTTTTAATGGATCTAGTAATGTGGGTTGCATTGGTTCTCTTGTTAGAGCTTCATTATAGGCCTCCTGGCTAATGAGCAGATTGAACTTCTTCTAAATGGCAGTGGCCCAGCTTTGCAGAGGGCCTCTTAGTACAGCTCTAATGTACACTTTATAGACCTTCCCTGCTTTGGGATTCCTGAAGCTGCTCTGTTGTAGGACTCAGAATCCAACTCTGCATTGGAATTCCAATCACTGACTCATATTAGATTTACATTGTAAGTCTGTGTCACTGGGCGTCCTGACACAGCTTTTGGACACCATGTTCCAGTTCAGCATGCAGACATCTTTTGCAACTCTATTGTAGGCCCTGTGGTATTTGCTGTGGTTTCCAGTCCACAGCTGCACTCCACTTGGTCTGGCTTTTTACGACCTGCCAGTAGCTGCTTAGATTTGTGGCCTTGTTGCTCCTTTGTTAAGAGGCATATAATCCTGGCAGTGAATGCTGTACAGTATAATTGAAGACATTGTTCTTGTATTTGTCTAAAATGTTCTTGTTTTGTGTGTGTCTGTTTTTGTGTGTGCACACATTAGTTTAGGTCACAGAGGTCACACTTTCCTGCATTCAGATTTTTGTTGTGGATGTAAATCTTTTCACCTGTATGTGCATCTTTTCGTGCCTTGTGCTACTTGGGGCACGGCGGAAATTTGGCATTTTGCTGGCATGGCTTGAGTGGACGTGTGCAGGAAAGGTTTCTTCTTCAATGATAATATAAATATCAAAATAATGTTAAGCATATGATTGTTTTGCTTTCACCAGATCACCAAACAGCAATAGTAGAATATCTCGTGTAAGAAGGGCATTCTCCACTCTAGTGCTGCTACAGATTGTGGTTGTTGAATTGTGGGATTTTGGTTGTATGTGTACATGTTTTCCGTCATCCCACCAGTTCTAAATGATGGACCATAGACACTTTGTGTAATTCTCTACCGTAGTGTCTATGTAAAGTAAGGTTAAAACTAGTCAGCTGACCAGTGTAAGAAAGGGGTTAGAAATTTTGTCTACACTTGGCTCTTCTTTCTTTTTTTTTCAAGCAATAATAAAGCAATTTGGACAGAACATTGAACAGCATGTGTCTTTTAAAGAAATTGGCAAGACAAAATCTTTTTAAAAATGCTTTAGCATTAATATTTCTGTAATATCAGAAGCACTCGCTACTCATCGTGTGAAACATTGATGACATCCTTGGGCAATTTGCACCATTTGAAGCATGGAATGCTATGTATCTATTACTAGGGAGCCATTTTCAGACCAGCCCTGTGTCCTACGTTACACATTCTTGATGAAAAGGAGCAACTGCAGCCATCAACAGCCTCCCTTCTCAGGAATTTCTCACCATGTTAGTGCTGCTTCACTTCACATGAGACCCTTCCAGTGGTGTTGGTTTTCTTCTCTTGTACCTCATGGCAAGTCTGGGTCACTGGGTCACGATGGCAGTCGAAACCTGTACGAGTGTTATTTTTTTCCCTTTGGCCTTTAAAAGACACAGGTTCCTGGAGAGTAGCCAGGAGGTTCTTTGCTTATCGCCGTTCTCAGGCCCTGCAGTATCAGCGTTATGTTAGAGCAACCATGAAATGGATATGGTAGCAGTAGAGGTGTGGCACAGCGTCATAGGACTGGGACTGCGCAGAAACTGGCGTCTGCTCTGAACAGGGGTGTTTAAGGTGTTAGCACTCAATGCTTTTGTCCTGTTGCTTACATTCTGGAAAAGTTAAAGAGGTCACTGTTCCGTAAGGTTCATGTTACCATGTTTTGCAGACTCCACTACTCCACAGGTGCTGCAAACTCTAAGAGATTAATATATATATAACCTTTTCTGCATAAGAGTATAATTCGATTATTTGTTGGTGCATTTGTGTGATGCTCGACACTCTCATGTACCGAGAAATGAACTGCAGCAACATTAAGTTAGGAAACAATACAGCAACAGTAACCAGACAATAACTACAACAGTAACTATAGCAGTAAGAAGTAAAATAAGTCTTGTACAGTGACATGACAACTATATTTATTTTTTTAACAACAATTAGAGTTGATTGGAAAAACCCTCCTAGCTTTATTTTTTCCCAAAACATGAACTTTACCTGAGAGTAAATTTTCAAAGATATAAATGTTATATAAGATATAAAACTCATGTAGGGCCGTGTTCTCCTTGAATGATTTACTCTGGTGGTATGTGTGACTTTTAAATATGCTGATTGCTCAGAATTAATGACAGAATTCATGAAAAGGTGGGCTTGCCACCTAAGCTAGGTATATTTACAGTGTAGGTTTACTTATAAAGAAGGTTTTCTCTGTAATATAGCAAATATTAACTTTCCTTGAGTTTCTGGTTGTTTCAGCTGCCCATAGTTCCATAGTACAGGCTTTACAGCTATCTACTAGCTAGATAAATGATTAGCCTAGGTAATAAGCAAGCTTGAACTCTGCATTCTTTTTTTGGTTAACTAACAGTGTTGTTATACCTTGTGGTGGGTGCATCCTGTGTTCACAACATCCATTAATTCAGTTAGGAAATTACCTCTACCATCTCTGCCCAATATAATTACTTTGTCCTATTTTGCATAATCATAAACAATGTATGGAATCATAGCATGCTAATATAAAAAACTATAAAGAACTACATGGTTCATTATTAAATTTTTTTTACCCGTTGTTACTGACAAACACCATCACAAATATGTTGCCACTGGTCGACACACCCTTAACATAAAAGCTACACATGGCCTTTGAACAGCACAGTACATTTTGGGGATTCTGCACTCTCTAGGACAATAGCTATTGAGCATCCTTAAGAGATTTTCTCAGTGCTCTAGATATTCTACACTGTGTTTGGAACATGAATAGGGTGTGGTTTTTAGACACACATGAGATGTGTGCTTGCGGATATAACTCTATTAGTCCGACTTAAGTTGATAGATTTGCGAAGAGACCCGGTGGCTTTATTTACGACAAACTTTCCTGTAAACAAGCCATCAACAGAGCAAACAGGCATTCATAACACGAAACCTGGAGTAACATGGAGAGCAAAAAGGGGAATATAAAAACCAGCTGGAGAACATTTGCACTAAGTGTTTTCATGTGCCATTTTGTAGTCAAGTCCAAAAGCAATGGAGAGCATCCAGCACACTCACAAAATCCCACTGTTCACTGTAATAAGCCCAAATAATGCACCCTAGCAGGTTTAGAGCAACTATTGCACACTGGCTGCTATATAACTATAGGCGTTGTGACCTCTATATTGTTTACTATACTTTTTTTCCCTAATGTTAACATTGGCTTTTTCTTTTCTCCTATTTCAGTTCTCTGTGCAAAGAACTTGTCAAAGAAGGACTTCTTCAGTAAGTAACCAGTTTAAATATTCTGCTGTCACTCACTGTGTAGTCACTAGTAGAATATTTTTTTGTGGCAGATTTTCTACTGTAAGTAATAATAATAAGGTATATAATAATAATTTTTATATATATATATATAAGATCTGAGTAAAGACGTTGTGAATAAATGTGTTTGTTGAAGGTAATTTCACCTTTTTAATATTTATTTATTTATATTATTCATAAAAATGATTTATTACTGCATTATTCATTAAAAAAAAATTATGAAACCTTTATAAAACCAACAATTACAAGTTTGATTTTTACAAATTTAACTTTCAAGGTAAAGAAACTGTCCATGAGAATGAATGCATAAATACATATAGACCTTGAGCGTGAATTTCATCTGACACGACTAACAGAACTTCTGTTTTAGAAAATGTATCAACGCTTTTGTACCAATTGGATTTCATGATTTAACAGTTGAGCAGAAGTAAGCTAAATGTCCTTTGCCAAGGTTTGCTTCTTTAGTTTTGCACCGGATATATTAAGGCTTATGTAGCTGCCTTGTTATGGAGGTCTGTTCCACCCAAACTTTTTTTTCTAAGTAAAAACAAAAGTCACCTACCCTATCTTAAAGAGGTCATACATTTTTTCCACAATTGCCTGTTTTAGATGGGCTTTCATTCCAACCAAACAGGAGCCATTTCTGATTTTACATGTTCAATACGTTTATCTTTATCTATCTACGTTTATTTATCTATCTCTGCAAACAATTAAGTGCCAACAGAAGCCACAGAAGTCCTTGTAAACACGCGAATTATTCAAACACCAGTCCATCACACCTATACATGCTTTTTGTACATCCCATTTCAGATTTAGTCACGTGCTGCTCTTATAATAATTCTCTGCAGGCTTTCCAATAGGTTTCGGAACATGGCTATTGAAAGTCCTCTCCTTTGAGCCACAAAAGCAATCTGGTAGCCAGTGTGATGTTTGCTGCACTTAATGTCCATCCAAAAGTCCATCCAAAAGGTGTTCACTGGTGTTAAGGTTGGGAGTCTGTGCTGGACACTCAAGTGCTTTCACGTTCTTCTTTGGCAAATCATTCATTGGCCTGTTTGATTGTGTGCACAGGAACATTGTTTGGGTCACTTGGTTCCAGTGGTGGGCCATGCATCTCACACCTTGGCCTTAAATGGTGTCCTACCTGAATCAATGCACCCTTTTATACCAGCATTAAGATTTTACGGCCATAGAAAGAATTCATATTATACAGAAATACAGTATAACAGAGTTCTGCATTACAAAGAGGAAAGTCATAAAGCGAGAATAAATGTCATTACTTCTCTTGCAGAAGCATCAATATTAAGCTCATAAAATGATCCTGAGTTTTCTGTGCATTACAGTTTTCCTGGGATTTGAAAGAGAAATCCGTTGGTTTTGTGCAAATTCTACGGGAATGAAATCACAAATGTATAAATAGTTCATGAAAAAGCTTAACCCTTTAAAGGCTGACATTAAATAATTACCAGAAAATTATTATTTTTTTGGTAATTGAAGTGTTTATGGGGTCTTTAACCAAAATGGGGGGAAAAAACAACAAAAAAAACTAATTGATTACCATTTAGAAATTTTATTTTATTTATTTTAATTTATTCATATTTTGTTTATCATATTTGATACATTGGGCATTTATGACAATTTACCAATCACAACACTGTACATGTACTGTATATTTGATATCAAATACAATAATCAGTGTTTTTATGTTCACTCCTACTCATCATCATTCTTATCTTCCCCTAACTGCTCTAAGTCACTTAAATTGACCCTCCATAAGCATGCCGATGACAATTTCATCACTATATTTTTTCGACATATGAAAAAACCTACAGAAATCTGTTTCTGAATTTATTCTCTGAATTGGTAAATATAACATATATATAATATGATAATTATTTATTTGTTTTACTGAAAAGACCAATATTAGCAAGCTACAACATTAGATTGCATTTAGTGAGACCAGCAGGGGGTGCTCACCCTGTGGTCTGTTTGGGTCCTAACACCCCAGTATAGTAACAGGGACACTATGCTGTTAAAAAGCACAGTCCTTCGGATGAGACATTAAACCGAGGTCCTGACTCTCTGTGGTCATAAAAAAATCCCAGGATGTCTTTCGAAAAACGAGTAGGGGTGTGCCCCGTCATCCTGGCCAAAAAAGAACTTGCCCGCTGGCCTACTAATCATCCCCTCATATTAATTGGCTATATCACCTCTCCACTAATATGTTGGTGTGTGGTGGGCGTTCTGGTGCAATATGGCTGCCGTCGCATCATCCAGTTGGATGCTGCACATTGGTGGTGGTTGAGGAGAATCCCCCCTTTTATATGTAAAGCACTTTGAGTGCTGCAGAAAAGCGCTATATAAATGTAATATGTAATGTATGTACAAAAATCACAGAAATATTTGATTTCCACTAGTATGGAATCAGTTAAAAATGATTCTAAGATGACCATTTCATTTTTAATTAGTTAATAAATAATAAAAACGTATTATTTATTTGTATTAGATTTTATATTTGACATTGTGGCAGGAGTAATGCAGATTGATGACTAAGCTAAATTACCCTAGCATACACATATTTTCAACACAATTTTACTAAAATTATTAGTTGCTTCAAAAATGTACATGTTCATATAAAAAAATCATTAACAACAAAAACTATATTTTTACCACAACCTTTACAAAATCTGCAAAGATTTGCCAAAAAAACTAGCAAGACAATTTATGAAGGCAGCCATATTGGAAAAAACCTGCCTAAAGCTTGCTATTGACAGGAGAGCATAGATAAATCCAATAGGGGCAGAAGACAAGTCTCAGATTGTTTTTAACAGGATTTTGAGGAAAGTATTGTTGATGCAGGTGGTGCAGAGGTCTCCGAAAATAATGCATCAGATATAACACATTTGGCGTTAAAGGGTTAACAACTGTTTTAGCTGACCTTTTCTCACAATGTACAACTTTTCCTGAAAAGTAAATTTTGTAACTGTCCTTGTAAGTGTATCTGCGACTAAATAAATTTCTTCTCCTCAGTCAGCCATATTGCAAAAACAACACTGCTATTAAATCCACACAAATATATTTGAGCTTGTGTAGTTTGTTACACAAGTGGCTTGCGAACTTGATTGGTTAAAGCAACAGCCTTTAAGCAACTTTTGATGTTATGTTACAAGCGCCTGCAGTGCCGATTGTGAAGGGCTTACCCCAGATCCCTTTGACCTTGTAACACTTGACATGACGGCTGAAATCCGGTTGGATAGAAACTCAAACCTAAACTTACATTCAGTTGCCCAATCAATAGAAGAGCTATAAAATGATATAAACAGACTATTGTGAATAATTTAATACATATTCATGGAGAAAAAAATATCATCTTTCGGCTTCTCCCATTAGGGGTCGCCACAGCGGATCATCCTTCTCCATTCCCCCCGTCTTGCACATCTGCGTCTTTCACCCCAACCACCTGCATGTCTTCTCTCACCACATCCACAAACCTTTTCTTTGTCCTTAATCTTTTCCTCCCTCCTGGTGGCTCCATCCTCAGCATTCTCCTACAAAAATATATTAAAACATAATTCAGTGATTTTTAATCAAGTTTAGGCCAGCAGAGAAGGTCTTTCTGGCCCTGACTGCTTGCTACTACTTGGTTCCAGTGAAGAAGTACTGCAGGGCTGGAGCATACAAACACATATCTTCTACTGTTTGCTTCCATCTTAAGGGCAAACATTTTTTTTTTTTTTTAAACCCACATGTGATGGTCTGGTGTTTGCAAACGTTTAGTGTATAGGCTTTAAATCATATTGTTTAGGATGCATCCTCTCACATATCAGAGATAGTTGCTCTTCACATGCTTCATAAACAGACTGTGTATAAACAGACTGTTATCATCTACAATAATATCCAGCTGTCCAGTGCAGTTCTGGTTTGGGCTTGTAAATCGTAAACCCTGTAATTCTTTGTTTGGAATCGTACCAAATTGCAGAGTTTGTCCCTCAATGATGAAGTCTTGCTCATGTTTGAAATCTGTTTGACATTACTGAAAACCTGTGTACAATCTACAATTGTATAAAATTGTTAACTACATACGCCTCCACAGCTAGAGGGCAAAACTACAGGATGTTTGTTTTGACTGTTGATTAAAGTTTTGATTGAACAACTACATTTTGGGTAAAAGAAACATCCAAATTCTTGCTAAATGATTTCTTCTTCCTTGTTTTCTAAAATGAAAGAACATTTTATAAAATCTATTTCAGATTCGGATGGATTTTGACTTTAACATCTATTTTTATTTATTTTTTGTACTTTCACATGGACAACTTATATAAACACCATCATTAGTGGGAAATACCTGCATGACACAGGAAAATGTGACTAAACAAGCCAAACCTAAAAACAATCTAATAGATATGCTCATTGCTGTTTTCTCAGTGAGGAAGCCCTCAATTATGAGTCACAAAGAATTTGTATAATGTGGACTGGGTTCTCGGCAATAGTTTTAATGACGTCCGCTTCTAAGTAATCATTAATCGCCTACATTTACTCTCGTTGGCGAAAGCTACATGCAACGCACCTTTCTGACTCTCAACATTAGTGTTCAATGTATTTGCGCTTTACCTCTCTACAAAACGGAGACTAGCATTACTTTTGCAGACGACACCTCTATCCTCTGCTTTATCTGACAACAGCAAGCATACACAAAAATGTATTGAACTTGTTCAGGTGAAGTGTTGAAGACAAACCGACAAGGCTTAGGAGCATCTTTCGCCAAGCTATTTCCCTACTTCCTCACCTGCCATTCCTATAAAAAAAATGAGTGTATCTGACAATTTTGTGTTATTGTTTTTTTTTTATTTGTATGCCATTAGGACTGCCAGACCCTTTTGCTAAAGTGGTGGTGGATGGTTCTGGTCAGTGCCACTCGACAGACACGGTCAAAAACACACTGGACCCGAAATGGAACCAGCACTATGACCTGTAAGTCAGACACATATATCTGCTGTCTTCCTATCTTCATAAATGTGTTTACAAAAGGTTTGGAATGTTTTCTTATTGGCTTTAGAACTACACTGAGTTTTTTTTAGGTACTCCTTCAATCATTAGTGTTTTAATCAGGTCTAACTGCCATATTGATGCTATTAATTCCACCAATGTAGGTTGTTACATACAAAAATCTGCCATAACAAAATGACCACCTGCCTAATACTGTGTTGGTCCACCTTTTGCTGTGTAAAAAACATTTCTGACCCGTCGAGCATTAACAGCATATTTAACTTCTTTCGCTTCCGATCACACGGACCAGACTTCGCTTCCCACGTGCATTAGTGAGCCATGGCCACTTATGACCCTGTCGTCGGTTTACCACTGTTCCTTCCTTGTAGCACTTTTGATAGATACTGACCACTGCAAAAAACAGGAACAGCCCAAAAAAAACAGCTGCAGTTTTGGAGACGCTCTAACCCAGTAGTCTAGCAGTTACAATTTAGCCCTTGTCAAACTCCCTCTTTTTGCTTGCCCATTTTTCCTGCTTCTAACACATCAACTTTGGGAACAAAATGTTTTTATTTGCTGCTAAATAAATCCCACCCATTAACAGGTTCCATAATGAAGAGATGATCAGTGTTATTCACTTTACCGGTCATAATGTTATAATGTCATAATGTTATGCCTGGCCGGTCTATAGGTTGCCAGACATATGTGTTAAAAAAAGGGACCACCATGGGATCACCAATGAGCAGATATCACTTGGTTAGAGACACAAACTTGGTAGTCCATGTCCTATAGGCACAAGCGCATCAGAGCCTACTGTGTTTCTTCAATTTAATTCAGTTCATTTTAGTTTTGTTTGTGCAGCGCTTAACAATGGACATTGTCCCAAAGCAGCTTTACAAAGGTTAACCTTGAATGTACAAGTTTAGGGCATATACATTTATCTTTTATAAGTTTATCTCATTTGAGGAAGCCAGTAAGGACAGTGACAAGGCTTCACTACTGGGTAGAAGTGGGCTGAGTTTTTTTGTGTACAGGAATGAATTACTCATTGCCACATGGCAACTACTGATAATTGACTGAAAGGAAGCCTAAAAACCTTCAAAATACAAGTATTACCAGTATGTACTGAATACATGAATACTATTTTATTTCAGGCAATGTTTCCTAGATCAGACCTGCTAATGTGTTGGCAGTCATATATTTGTGCTTAAGAAGCATTCCTGTATGAGGACTTATATAGCAGGGAAATCGAATCATAATGCATAATCGAAAAAAGTGAATGTTTCAGCAGCTGTTGCTGTTGTGATCCCGTGTTTATCGAGCACGTCTTCTAAACACTCTTGAATTTCGAACTTAGCCGTGTTTTTAGGGAATTCCTTGGAGGACCCAAAGGCCCTGCTGGCAGCAAAGTTCATTCCAGCAGAAGAAACTATGTGCTGGCTTTTTTCTCTCTAACTCTCTATTAAGAACATATTGAGTCTTGTAGGCTGTGTGCTTTTTAAACATGGAATTATCTAACCAGTTAGAACACTAAAAACAGAGGAACAAATGCATGTTTTGGATGCTAAAGCATGAATACAGCATGACTAACTATGGCACGAATTTGTCATAGCATCATGCAGACTAAAAAAAAACGCATGAGCATGACATGATGCAACATAAATGCAGATCTACACCTTAAGCATATATAATGTCCTACACATAAACATGATTTGAGCATAATGTGTTTTTTTTTTTTTTTTTGGTTATATGAACATGGAATCACATGCTACACAAAGATGTCATTAATGTAATGTGTTTACAGAACAAAACCATGAAATTAAAGCATCATGAGGTACTATGATTGATTTCAAGCTGACATACTACAGTATAAATGCATAAACATAGGATGCAGTCAATACAATTCTGATAAATGTTGTGGTGTGTGTGTGTGTGTGTATGACTCAGACATTTAATGGAGTCTAGGGCACCCCATTCGTAATCCACCTACAGGCTCTAGTAATACACCACAATCCCCCTCACCCCTTGTAATGTGAACAGGTGGGTGCAGGACCCCAGAGAATAAGGCATTCTGCACCATGTAGTCCTATCTGTCTGTGTGTGTGTATGTGTGTCAGTGTGGGGTTTGTCTTAGTGCTTTGTGCTTTGGCATCTTCTGTCTTTTTAGGCTGAGTGGACAGGTGATCTCAGCCCCCCAGACTGAAAGCTCATGGGAAGTAATTTGGAGTAGACCTATGTGACTTATGGCCTGAGAGAGTTCAACAGGACTTCAGTATTACATGAATTTATTTACAGGGCTTTGACAAATGTGTAGCCACTGGCACAAGTACAGCAATTCCACTGTATGTGTGTTTGTCTGCCAGTGTCTGTGTTTGTTTAAGTAGGTATGTTTGGGTGTTTACATCAAACAGAGAAACCGAGTTTTATTAACAGGAGGGTGTTAATATTGTGACATTATTTGTGGTCCCCATCATTTAAAAGTAAGGGTTACTGAGGTAATGGCTAAAGTTACCAAGGTAAAGGTTAGTTTTAGAGGAATGGGTCAGTCTCTGATGTAAGGTTAGTTAATGAGGTAAAGGGAACAGCTTCTGAGGTAAAGGGTTTCTGAGATAAAGGTTTAAATTACTGAGGTAAATGTACAGTTACTAAGGCAAATGTACAGTTACTGGGGTAAATGTGAGTTACTGAGGTATGGATATAGATACTGAGGTAAATGTACAGTTACTGAGGTAAATGTGAGTTACTGAATTAAAGGTACAGTTACTGAGGTGAAGGTTACTATTACAGGGGTAAAGGTTCAGTTACTGAGGTAACTGTTACTGCTAATAAGGTATGGGTACAATTACTGAAGTAATGGTTTCTGTTACTGGGGTATGGGTACAGTTACTGAGTTAAAGGTTACTGAAGTATGGGTACTATTACTGAGGTTAGGGTACCGTTACTATGATTTGATTAGATTTTTTAATTTATACACGCATGGATTTTTTTTTTTTTTTTGTTTATTTTTATTTTCCCTGGGAATTAAACTTTGCAGCTCTTATGCATAGCTGCATGAATAATGATGACGCATCTAAAAAAGAATACATTTAATACATCCAAAAAGATTTCGCTTTTTGGTTACTGAATTAAAGGTACAGTTACTGAGGTGAAGGTTACTATTACAGGGGTAAAGGTTCAGTTACTGAGGTAACGGTTACTGCTAATAAGGTATGGGTACAATTACTGAAGTAATGGTTTCTGTTACTGGGGTATGGGTACAGTTACTGAGTTAAAGGTTACTGAAGTATGGGTACTATTACTGAGGTAAGGGTACCGTTACTTAGGTAACGGTTACTGTTAATGAGGTATGATTTGATTAGATTTTTTAATTTATACACGCATGAATTTTTTTTTTGTTTGTTAATTTTTATTTTCCCTGGGAATTAAACTTTGCAGCTCTTATGCATAGCTGCATGAATAATGATGACACATCTAAAAAAAAATACATCAATACATCCAAAAAGATTTCGCTTTTTGTATTTAATGAGCAGAGAGATGTTTGTGGTCTGACAGTTGTTTCTTTAGTCTTGTTTTGGAAGTTACAAGACTAACAACTAATGGATGTCTGTTTTACTTCTATTCATTTTAAGTTTTGCTACTTTAATTGAATAAAACTAAATGTTCTGAAAGGTAAATATGTATACACATTAAGGCTTGTTTTAGTAAAGAGTGTAAGGGCCAATTTTACAATGACATGTTCCCCTAAATATTTAATCAATTATTATGGCTTATTTATGTAATCACTAAAAGATTTTGGCAACCTTTGAATCACTAATGCAATCCACTGGTGCCTTTGTGATTGTGTGGGGTTTATGGTAATTATCCAGATATGTTGTTGTTGTTGTTGTTGTTAGAAACAATAGAAAACACATTTTTAGGCTTGACTAAGTTTTTATCAGAGTGAAATATTACTTAATTCTAAGTTTCACCATTTTCTTCTCCGGTGTATCATTTGTTTCTTTTGTTTTTCTTTCAACAGTTATATTGGTAAGCTGGATTCAATCACCATCAGCGTATGGAACCATAAGAAGATTCATAAAAAGCAGGGAGCAGGGTTTCTGGGCTGTGTACGTCTTCTCTCCAACGTCATTAACCGCCTCAAAGACACTGGCTGTAAGTCATGAGCTAGCAATGTTAATTTAGCAAAACATTTCCTGAATGTTATGGTTAATAACAATATTGTTTTTGTAGAATGTCCAATTTGTACGGGTTAATTAAACGTACCTCGTGAGAACACAGGATTTTGCTTTGTTATGGTGAATTTAACTGAAAATAGGAAAATCTGAAGTCGAGCATGTTGTATTAGTCATGAGAACTAGGCAGCTCGGAAATGTCGAGCATAATCTATGATCAACTACTGAAGATCTGTATAAAAACCTTTACTTTTCTAATAGATAAAACAAGAAGAGGGGTGTCTAAATGGTTTGTCCAGTGTTTTATTTATTATTGTTGTTTAAAAAACAAAACAAAAAAGCAAGTATTAGATCACACGTTTTAACAACATTGTTGGGACTATATTTTTTGTAATTTATAGCCTAAAAAATACGTTTGTTCTGTTAGTGCTTTTTTGCCAGACCGTGCATTACAGCATGAAATGGTTGCTAATAAAAAGCCATAATTTCTTAATTATAATTTATAAATTAACCTTTTTTTAAGTACTGTGCCTATATTTAATTAATTGTCATAAGTTGTCTGCAGGTTGTAGGCATTATTGACAGAAAAGGGTTGGGATTGTACATGTAACTATTGATATTTCCAAATAGTGTTTGCATAACCATGCTGTTACGATCATGGCTTCATTTGACCAACCAATTTCCAGTCCCACAGCAACTTAATCTTAGCACATTGGCAAGCAAACCAAATTTATTGGGGATAATTTAGTATAGTACAGTGTTACTGGCCACATCAGATTAGTAACCATACTGTGTCATACCGTGTTGAATCTTATTACAGTGCAATAGCGCACATTGCTGGCAACTACATATGTCAATGTCTAGAGACGTTTTCTTTCATACTGCAAACACCTCTCCTCTGGGTTTCTCTGGAAGGTAGTGCCAGTCTTAAAAAAAATAAAAATAAATAAAAAATGTGTGTGTGTGTGTGTGTGTGTGTGTGTGGGGTG
>MU562415.1:2967311-3000403 GCA_024362625.1 Silurus asotus | reverse complement strand
GGGGGGTTGGGGGGCAAAGGAAGAGGTGGAGGATTCTGGCCAGACAGACTGACTCAATGCTCTCCTTAGGGATGTGTGTGTGTGTGTGTGTGTGTGTGTGTGTGTGTGTGTGTATGTGTGTATAGGGTGGGGTACCTGGAAGACATTTGCCCCAACCATACTCTCCCCAGCGGCCCCAGCTGAGCTCTACCACATAGACACACAAAAGCACACATATACACAGAAATGCACTGTCTGCTTGTGTCTCTGTATCTATCTATCCCTGTGCACATGTATGTGTGTGTACCTGTGTGTAAAGTCTAGATAATACATGCATCCAATTGTAAATCCGTAATCACAAATTATTGAATGCCGTATATCTACATATGTGTTTTATTCAATGAAAAATCAAGTGTGCACAGAAAAGCAAGTGTACACAATACACCAAGCAAAGTCATGCCTGGCATCTGATTTTTGCTTAGTTTCACGTACATTTTATATGCATGAGGTTTAAGAAAAACCCTTTAAATGTCAAATCTGTTTCACCAGAACAGTGTAGAGATTTTACACTACCTGGGAGTAAATAAACCTTGCCTGGAGTGTCATTCTACAAAGATCATATTTAAAGAGACACACAGGTGGTAGTAAAAGCAGTCATTCTGTCTAAAAATGTCCAAAACCTTGCTATGTGTGATTTCCTCACACAAAGCGAAATGTCATTCTTTGATTAAGTTGTACAAATTTGTTGTAATAAGGTACTAGCTGTCAAAATAGTTCATGCTCATGTGCTAAATTCAGATATACATAATTAAATGCAATTATTTATTTTTATACTGTCTGGGTGTATGCACCTTTTAAAATGCTACAACTGTTCCTGCACTTTTCGATTCAATATTTTGCAGTGTGACCGGTTTTGCCAGGCTGTTGCCCAAATCCTCATTGTTTTGTTAGGAATGGCACACAAACAGCAATTTGTTAATATTGCAGACGGTAGTGTATATTTGTGCTCGCTATAAACAAAGATTAGAAGTCCTATTCAGGAGCTTGTGCCCACTTGGGCCTGCGAATCTTTCTCTGTTAGAAATCCCCTGCTACTATGTATGTTAAGTGTGAAGGTGGACTCATCCTGTAAATTGTTCCACATTTACCTCCAACTTGTAAGTACAGGCTATATTTATGATTTCATGAAGTTGTGCACTTTTATCAGAATCAGATGTAGAAGATTATTATGGAGCATGTGTGAATTTGTGGTGTGTAAATTTGCCAACAACATTGTGTGGTGTTTCTGAGTCACAGGCTGAGCCTCAGTCAGGAAGTGTGTCTCACCGCAGATCCTCTTAGCACCGGGCGCACCGACTCCACCAGCACACACATACTGCAGAATGCATGTTTTCTAGGAAATCGCGTCTGTTTCATTTGGAAGGGGAAACCACAATGTTTTGCGTCTGATGCAGCTTGTGTGTCCTTAACACTCCCTTAGTTTCTTGGTTTATTATGATGATGTGGCATCAGTCGTCTGCCTCAAGATATAGCATGATGAATCAATTGTGTAATACATTATTATTAATTTATTAGGATTAATTGCACAGTGTAATTATTGGAATTATTATTTTCATTACCAGATCAAAAGCTGGACCTGAACAAGCTTGGGCCTAACAATCATGACAACATCAGAGGGCAGATAGTGGGTGGGTAAACCACATTCACATGCACAAAGACACAAACATAATGCATACACAAACACTAATTAAGGGTGTCTACCCTGTCTGAGGAATTCATTGCATCAGACACAATTCTAGTGTTAGTTTTCCTTTGTAGGAAGCCACACCTCCTTTACTGGAACTAATACCACACCTTCTGGACAGATACAGAGCTCACACATTATTGAATGGGACTGACAAGGACAGAGGCCACACATCCCTGATTCAAACTGACAGGCATAGAGGACATGTGTTCTTTATTGAGACTGAGAGGCACAGAGGCCACACCTCCTTTATTGAGATCGACAGTCAGAGAGGCTACACCTCCTTTATTGAGATTGACAGTCGGAGAGGCCACACCTCCCTTAATGAGATTGACATTCAAAGAGGCCACACCACCTTTATTAAGATTGACAGTCAGAGAGGCCACCCGTCCTTTATTGAGATTGACAGTCAGAGAGGCCACACCTCCCTTAATGAGATTGACATTCAAAGAGGCCACACCTCCTTTATTGAGACTGAAAGGCACCAAGGCAACAACTGTTTTTTGGAACTTACAGTAACATAGGCAACACCTTTCCTGGTACAAACAGCTAAAGAGGCCAGGACTTGATAGTTATTAATGGGCATGGTGGCCAAGCGTTATTTATTGGAACTGACAGCCCTATAAGCCACACCTTTTTATTGGGAGTGACACACATAAACCACTCCTTCTTTACTGTGACTAACAGGCACATAAGCCACACCTTCTTCACTGGGACTAACAGGCACATAAGCCACGCCTTCTTTACTGGGACTAAAGGACACAGTGATCACAACTTTATAGAGCCTCTATGTATGGATGAACATAGTTTTTATTGTGAAGCCAAAATGTCTCTGAGGCCCTCTAGTGGCTGGCTGCAGTACAAGTTGTAACCCCTCCCATTCCTATCTTCGGTAACGACAACAAGCCAAACTTACATCAAGTAACATCTTCACAAATTAACCTCAGGAATATAGTTCTGTCATTTTACAAGTACAGTTGACCATGATATCTTCCTCTATATTCTTCTGTATGATAATTGTATTTTTGGTTATTTGATAAAAAAAATTAAATGGTGTTTTTGATTAAGTTAATGACAGATTTGGATACACTTTCCCACAAAACACCTACGACTACGACAGTTCTAGCGTAAAGCCATGTCTGTTCTGTTGTAAACAAATATAACGGAGCGAGGATTTCTCTGCAGGTTTTTCGATGTGAAGTAGCTCATTGTACTCTTAACCAGCAAACCACTTAATTAATGTCACTAATAAACGAAGACTGATAACAATTACATTATGCTATTTATCGTATTTGAACATACTCCACCTACAGAATTAGTGGAGAATATTAAAACACACATATGGATAAGGCTACTCCTGTTTTATAGTAACTGGCTGAGAGAAACAATGCCTCCTTTATTGGGACTAATTGGCACAGAGGCCACATCTCCTTTACTAGGACGTACCCAGAGGCCACACATTATTTTTTTGGGATTGATATGTTCAGTGACCACACCTCCTTTATTGGGACTGATGGGTACAAAGGCCACACCTCCTTTATTGGAACTGATATGTACAGAGGCCACACCTCCTTTATTGTGATGGACAGACCAAGAGGCCACACCTTCTTTATTGAAAGTGATGGGTACAACAGCAACACCATTGTCATTAGGATTGCACAAATCAAAAACCACACCTCCTTTTTTGGGACTTATAGAGGCCACACCTCCTTTATTAGGACTTGTAGTTATAGAGGCCACACCTCCTTTATTGGGATAGACAGACCAATAGGCCACACCTCGTTTATTAAAACCGATAGGTACAACGGACACACCTCCTTTTTTGGGACTGATAAAAACAGAGGCCCACATGTTCTTCACTGGGAGTGATTGGTACAGAGGCCACATCTTCACTGGGACTGTGTGGGATTGTGTGGTACACAGATACATGCAAAATCTCTGGACATAGTAAAGGGACTGTTGTGTGACTATGGGTCTTGTGTGTGTGCGTGTGTGTCTAGTGAGCTTGCAGTCCACAGACAGAATAGGAACAGGAGGCCCCTTGGGCGACTGCAGCCGTCTGTTTGACAACGACTTACCAGATGGGTAATATGTCTTAAACTAAATACGTTAATATGTTAATATGCAGAAGATTTGGTAATTACAAATGTTTGTACACTGAAACCTTCCACATTGATACTTTTATAAATGAACATTGCACCAATCTTTTTTAGATCAAATGTTGATGTTTATATACTCTGTGTGTGTGTGTGTGTGTGTGTGTGTGTGTAGCTGGGAGGAGAGGAGAACTGCGACAGGAAGGATTCAGTATCTCAATCACATCACACGGACAACACAGTGGGAAAGACCAACCAGGTCAGAATAATTTGTGTCTTTTGTCACCACTTTATCGCTTGTTTCACAACAACAACAACAACACACACACACAAACACACACACAGGATAAGTCTACCACTTTCTGTGTCTGTCTGAACTACGACACACAAAGATGCACTTGTATCTCATCATCTGACCACACTCACTCACATTATTCATACCGAGAAAAGCATTGGTAATTTCCTTCACTGTTGCCATGCCAACAAGCCAATAAAATAACTTACACTGTGGTATCTCAAGGGTTTTGTTTTGGTGTGAGGACTTTTTTCCCGTAGTTAGAAATCATTGATTTAGCAATGCGATTGTATTCTTGACCTATAGTAAAAATGTATTCAAATATCATCTTAAAAAAAAAAATCACATACACTTAATACAATTAACAGCTAATCATAAACGAGTTGTTAATGTTTCTATAACTGCACCCAAGCTCACTAGCAAAGAATTTCATTCCTCTAATGCATTTACATGTTCCGCATGATTAAAGAATGGCATGTAATAAATTATCCATTTTACTGACCAATCAAGCCCAAGTATTTAGCAGTCATTAGGATATTCAATGATATTCAGAGAACTGTGGGATTACACACAGGAGTGTGTAAAGTTCGTTTTTACTCCACAGCGATCCTCAGATAACTTGGTGCTAATTGATTCTGCGGTTGTGGTCAGTCTGGGAACGCAAAAAGAAAGCAATAGTATAAATGGCAGACTGAGAGTCTCTGCGCACACACACACAAACACATAAACACATTTTTTTTCTCACACAAATGAGGTCACGGAAATGCAGGCTGGAAACTAAACGAGGTCACGTAGTATGTGCTGCTGCATTCACACGCCAAATTATATTGAACCATTAAAGGTTTGCATAGTATAATTGGCTGAGAAAACAAAAATGAATGGGATAGTGAGATTAGACATATATATATATATATATATATATATATATATATATATATAATATTTGTCTAATCTCTCTCTCTCACACACACATGCACAAATGTCTCACAGCCTTCCCACAGTTTTTCTCTGTTCTCTTTAATAACTGTACTCTTTGTGATATAAATGGAAAAAAGGAAGAAAGTTTGATCACTTCCTCAACCTACATTTGGCTTATTTGGCTTAGATAGAATATAGAAATCACCATCAGTATCCATAGCATGGGTTAGGACACAGATGGGCAACATCACCTAACTGTAGTCCAAGAGTCAAAGGTCAGAGCTTAACAATACAGAATTAAGAGTGTTTCTTAATGATCATTGTTATAAAAACCGGGTGAAATGGCAGGGTCAAAGACAGGGTGAGGTCATAAAAGGGCAAAAATTGCTAAAAGAACAAATCACAAGCAGAGAAAGGGGGTTTTTTGGGGTCTTTCCAAAGCATTTTTTGCCATTGATTAAAGTATAAACCCAAAATGGCAGGGTCAAAGACAGGGTGAGGTCATAAAAGGGCAAAAATTGCTAAAAGAACAAATCACAAGCAGAGAAAGGGGGTTTTTTGGGGTCTTTCCAAAGCATTTTTTGCCATTGATTACAGTATAAACCCATGCTGATGATTAATACTGATTTTTTTTTTTTTTTTTGTATTCTGCCTCACACCAAAATGGAAAATTACGGAAAGGCAGTGTTTTATCTTTATTTTCTAAATGATATCAAAAAGTGTGTGTGTCAAAAGCATTTGTTATTCAGAATATTTGTATGCATAATTACGACCGAATTTGGATGAAGTTACATACCAGATACAGACAGAGGAATGGAGATGCAGTCATTTTGCCCACAAAATTGTTCTGTGTCCATTTTTCCACCTGATGCAGGCCCGCCTCAGAGTATGCGAGCCCCGGTAGGCCACTGAGCTGTCTGCTGGATGAGAACACACCCATCCTGAATTCGAATGGAGCCATGGGCGTCACACACTCCAACTCCAGAGCTCAGGAGAGACGTGTCCGCTCACAGAGACACAGAAACTACATGAGCAGAACGCACTTGCATACACCTGCCGATCTGCCTGAGGGATACGGTTAGTACACAAATATACACACAATACGTTAGACCATCCATATGTGCTTTATTAAATAGCTAGCTAAACATTAAATGCATTAAATATATTAAAAATAAGTATATAGTCAACTCCACCACATCAAGCAATTTTTTATTATATAAAAAAAGAGGATTTAAAATATTGTTTTTATTAAATATATTATATAGATTTTTTTTTTTTTTACATTAATCTTCATACATCAATCTTTCCCCAGTATACAGCTATGTTACACAAGTAAATTTCTATCTCATGCTCGTATAGAGTTCTGACAGATGTCTGTACCCTTATAAGGCAGCAGTGTCTCAGACATTTCCTTTATTGCTTCAATGTGTGCAAGTTCAAAACAGAGCACAGTACAGGTTCTTCTGTCTGCACTGAGGTAAAAAAAAAAGTAGTCGTCTCCATGGTGTTACAGGGTACACATTACATCACTTAATTACTCCTCTAAATATTTTGTTTGCGATGTTTGCTTATGTTTGTTGTTTATTGTTGAGATGGTGGGGGAATGGAATAAAACTATACAGGAAGGTTTTGCAAAATTAATAAATAAAATATGTACTTGGTGTGTGTGTGTATGTATAATATATATATATATATACACACACACACCAAGTACATATTTACATACATACACTATTTGGACAAGAGTTGTCCAAATTCTTGTTGGAAGCCAACAATGGTACATGATGTCTTTGGATGCAGTGGCATTACATTAATTTCGATGCGGTGTACATAGGGCATATAGCATAAAGCTAGTTTGCAGCCCTCGTCCCAGGTCAGGCTTTTACATAAGGTCACAACAACCAAAAAAAACAATCATCACAAAAAGTTAATTGAGTACAAATAAAAATTTTTTTTTACAAATAACTAAGGCTGCAACAACTGATCAATTAACAATAATAATCAATAATGAAATTCGTTGTCAACGAATGCCGTTATCGTTTAGTCGGGCTGCTCAAGTTACGGGCTAAGAAAGAGAACACCAACCGGCAGCAGAAAAAATGTGCGTCCCAAGTCAGCCAAGGCAGTGGGAGCATTTTATATTAAACGCAACTGAAACGCAGAAAAATCTGTACCTGGAAATTGTGTAAAGCAGAGTTTGTGTTGGACGGAAGTACCACAGTGATGCACGTAAAAAGAAAACACATTGTTGTCAAGTAGTGCATTGTAGTGCTATTGTGTAAACTGTTTGTAACTTCTGGACAGTCACATTGGATCTGTTCTGTCGTGACTCGTGAGCGAGCTGTTTGCGCAAACTGATGCTCGCCATGACAAAACAGATCCAGACATTTTGATGGATTCGATTAGACCGGTGCGAACAAACGCTAAATCTGAAAGCAGCAAATAACAGCAGCAGTAAACGATTACATTTAGTCACTGTTTTGGTTTTCAGTGAATTCCTATGCGCTTGTACAGCAATGGATATTTTTTTTCTTTTATTTTTTATTCAAGACTGTTAGCTTACTGCGTTTCTCCGTTCCATTCTCTTTTTATGGAATTTGTTTACTACAATAGTAACATCTGTATTCAAACGTGATGTACTGAAGCTTTACTATGTTTAAACACCTTTTTTCAATATTTGTATATTTAATGTATGCATATATCATTGTTATTATATAAAATGTAAATAATTTAATATTCAAGATGCTTTGTGATCACAAATGAACAAAATGTCTTTTTAAAAGAATTTTCTCAAAACAAATTGTATATTTTTTATAGGTTTTTTATATATTGGGGGTTGTTTAAAGGAGAAACCCCCCATGCTCTCTTCAACAAGCAGCCACTATAAGCTTTAAAATGTCTCATTTAGAAATAGTTCAAATCTAAATGCTTTTAAGTGCAACTTTATACATAAATACCATGAATTAGTTTTATAAAGTTATAATAGCAAAACATCAAATTCTAAAAACACATTTTTAAACCAATTATTCTGAAAAATAATCGTCCGATTGATCAATTAACAAAATAATTGGTAGTTGCAGCCTAACAAATAATTCTATATGCATATGCTATGTCCAAATAACTAACAATAGCACAATGACGTACCCAAGCACACATTCAACATCATGCACAGTACAAACACAACACACAAATGATCGCACAAAAAAAGGATATGTAAACTTAACCAGCCAGAACACTAAACTAGGAGACGCAAAACAGTTCATGCATGACAATGCTCCTGTGCACAATTCCAGCTCCATGAATATATTGTGTACACGAATTGGAGTGGAAGATCTTAAGTGGCCTGTTATAGAGCTCTGACCTCAACTCTATTGAATACTTTTGGGATAAATTGGAACATTGATAGCTCAAATCTCCACAAACACACACTAAAATCTAGTGGAGCATCTTCCCAGATGATTGGAGTTTATTATAACAGCACTACATGGAGACTACATGTGGATTGGCATGTTTAAAAAGCACATACAAATCTTATGGTCAGATGCCCACAAACTTTTGTCCATATTTTGTATCTCTGAGGTTTCGCTTGCAAGTTTAGTACTTAGTGGCTAAATTAAGCCACAGTCATTAGCTAGTTTATGCAGGTTTTCCGTATCTCCCTCTTGCTCAGCAGTTGCACCTTAATGCAATGTATTTCTTCTTTTTTTCCCTGTGCAGAGCAAAGAACAACGCAGCAGGGCCAGGTCTACTTCCTCCACACACAGACAGGGGTGAGCACGTGGCATGACCCGCGTGTGCCCAGGTAACACCACAAGCACACAACACAATGGTCATAGTTTTTTACCATCACATGCATCTATAACCGCTTGTAATTGAGTTGTCCTCCTATACACACTGTTTATTATGAAGCAGCAATTGAATATTTGAGTCGGGGAACAAAATAAGTGAGTGATTTTCCACTTTCCAAACTCTTTGTTTAGAGTTCAAACTAATGCACTTGTCACCACAAAAACATACTAGTAGTACATGTGAGAAACATTACAGCAGCTGTTGGTGATTGATTACACTTTTATTTAGGAAGGGTTGCAGGTTTTGCACCCTCTGTGTGTGTTTTGTATCGTCCTTTCATAAGTGACTGTAGCTGAGGATTTTTAACAGTGTGTTGAAAATGTTGAACGTTTTTTTTTTTTTGTGTTTTTTTTATCTTGAAGAAAATTTTACAAATTGAGATACACCTTTTTTCACCAATGCTATTGTGATCATTTTAGTCAAAAAATATCCCCTAGTAAAAAATTATCATTTTCATAATAAGGGTTGTTTAAGGGAAATTTTTGTCCGAAGATTTGGGGTTTTAAAATGGTTTGGGAAGCAGCAAAGATATAGATAATCAATTATTAATAGAATATCAATTCTAACATTTACAGTCTAGTTTATGTAATAGCACAGAGACTGTATTTGTGTGCGAGTTCCTTTCATAACCACCCTCTAAATAGATAATAAGCGCAGTAATTCGCAACATCTGCACTGTAAGCTAATTTTCTCTCCATAAGTAGAGTCACTTGCGTCTGCTAATTCACTTAAAAAGAGAACAGACTTTGGACTATGCATAGCAGGACAATCACACAATCATAATACTGCTGGGCCTTAAAACCAGCCCTTTCATAAAAACTGCTTTTGTTTTTTTTTCTCTACACAAATATGAAGGTCACAGTTTGAGAATCATTTACTGTATGTATTGTGAAGACACACTTTCGTACGATAAGCTCCAAATCAGTCAATCGGTCACCGCAGTGGACAGTCTGTGATAAAAGTGAAAGTTTTATTTGAAATTGAGCTTACACTGATGGAGGGTCAAACACGGCATCAACAAATCAGTCATCAGACTGTAAATCTTTAATAGCCAGTCTGTTATCTCTCATCCAGTCTTGTATCCAGTCTCATGATTAGTACAGCAGGTCAGGTTCTGTAATCAGGATTTAAAAAACAACAATGACAGTGTGCTTGTGAATGTTTTATGCTACACTAAATGGACAAGGGTTTGTAAACACCCCATTTAGTACTGGTAAAATAACCTCTATTCTTCTGGGAAGATGTTCCACTAGGTTTTGGAGTGTAGAGATGTGCTCATTCAGTCATAAGGGTCAGGTACTTATGTAGGTGAGGTAAGGAGACCTGGGGTGCAGTCAGTTATCTAATTCATCCAAAAGGTGTTTATTAGGGTTGAGGTCAAAGCTCTACAGCAAGCTGCTCAAGATCTTCCATTTCCAACCATGGAAAGCATATCTGCATTGAGCCTGGTTCAAGTGAAGGAAATCATTTTATGCTACCACATCCAAAGACACCCTATGCATTTGCATGCTTCCAAATTTGTGGTAACAGTTTGGGGAAGAACCTCATATGGCTGATCAGGTGAATATTTTTGTCCATATAGTATAATATCAGCAACTTAATAATAATTAAAAAAAAATCCATTTGGACATCTTTATGTGGACTTATTTCTTTTAAATATCCTGCTAGTTTTTAGCTTATACTCATCAGCCCTGGTTCAGTGCTTTTGGAATAAATATCAATATCATAAATTAATATAATTTAAAGAAAATTGATTCTAACTTTTTGTATCTAGTAACACAGACTCTGTGTGTGTGTGTGTGTGTGTGTGTGTGTGTGTGTGTGTGTGTGTGTGTGTGTGTGTAGGGATCTAAGCAATGTGAACTGTGAGGAGCTCGGGCCTCTTCCACCAGGCTGGGAAATTAGAAACACAGCCACTGGGCGGGTGTACTTCGTGGACCACAACAACAGAACCACACAGTTCACAGACCCGCGCCTCTCAGCCAACCTGCACCTAGTCCTTAAGTGCGAATCATCTTTTTTTGTTTTTTTTTGTTTTTTTTTTGGTTCTCTATTTTTCTGCACATTTTACTGTACTGTTAATGACCATCTGTCTCTCGATGTCTTTTCAACAGTCCAAGTGGATCTCGTGGTGTTGAGAATCCAAACCTCAGGTACTTAAACATCTCTTCTCCTCTCAGCCCCAGATCTTTCTCTTTTATCTTTATACTTGTATGTATTTTCTTAAACATCTGGCTCATTATTTATTTACTCTTGGTAACTCATCACAGATACAGTAGTTACTGTTAAGAGAATTGAAGGTCAAGATTTCTGTGTTTTTCAGTCAGAAAGATTTTTGAGCAGCAGAAATACGATGTATGAATTGAGAACAGCTGTTTATAAGTAGTCCATTGATACACTCATTACACGAAATTAGTTTTCACTAATTAGTTTCTACAGTATGCAGTACAATTGCACATTCTTATACTGTGTTTTAGCTCTGTATCTTACATTTTTCCTCTTCATGTAATGCATGTTTCTGACTTTTGTGCATTATTTGTTTCTCAGTTGTTTCCAGGATGTTTTTTTTGCATTGTTTTATTGTATAGCATTCTTGATTCTAAAGTGATTAGTTCTCTCAGGTGATTATTTAGGGGGTTAGGGCTAGGGTTCGACTACTGAATATTGATTCAGTGCGCTTTGGCTTTTTATCTTCAATTGGTTCTCTTCTAGTGAGGTAGGATTCTGAATGAGTTGAAATGTCCAGCTTTAAATGCACCTTTATAACCTTAGATTTGTGATTAAAGCCTCATCACAGCCGACTTGATTAGAATAATTCACGTCTTACGTAATGTTTGAGTACTTGACTGCTAGATCACATCATTGGTGAATGTGGGTCTACCAAAATGTCTGATCACAGATACCATATTTTGTGCCTTACTTTAGTCTCTGTTTTAACTCTCTGCTACTAAACGAACTTCTCCATACAAAACTGAACTAAAGTCTCAGATATTATAAATACTCATGTTATTTTGCAAAAGTCTCTAATAGGACAGAATCATCCAGGTCTTGAATTGAATACTTTGGTCAGTTCGGAAAGGGGAGCTGCGTGCATTTTGTTATTTAGGAAATGAGCTGAATCATTGAGTCGTCGCTATAAATGTAAGTATGGGAGAAAACAAGTTGATATGTCAGCATGTGTGATTTGCTTTAATAAGGGGTCTGAAACCGTGAAGTATCCACCCTGCTAGCCCAGTGTTTATTTGCTATCATAAAGACACTTTTACTGGTTGTTAAAAGCACACAGTGGAACATGTGGTTGTTTCTGGGTTCGTTTCCAGATCTGTAAACATTTCTGGCTGTAAGTGTGTTACATTTCTGATTCAGTCCAGACAGGCTGTACTCACTAGATGCTTAGGAAGCTGAGGAATTTAGAAGCCGTGTTTAGATCTGCTTTAGTTGTTCCAGGGATTTGTGTTGATGTATGGCAGGTGTTGTGTTTATTGGCTACAGGTTTGTATGATCATAACAAAATGGATGTAACACCTGGGGTGGATCAGGATTTTGCCTGGGGAAGACAGAGAGGTATATGTATTCCGGCTGAAGTTTTAGCCAATAATCTTTGATCACATTTTTACTTACAATGGAGATGCGTTCTGATGACCCCATTGTAACTTTGTAAGTAGAGACATGGACTAGCCTATACAAGAGTCTTAAATAATAGTCAGTATTTGGTAGTATACTGTAGTTAGTTAATAATGAAACACTTAACAAAAGAGAGCAATTTACACTACTGTACTGGATAAACTTTACAGTATTAATGTATGTGTCAGCCGGCGTGTGGACGAGCTCTAGTTTGCGAGTGGCAGGTCTCAGTGCCGGGCGGCGCTGATGAGGCCAAAAAAAGACGCACTCTAACACTAAGACAACTGGACTCTGTTGACTGCTGGTAAGAGTAAGGGATCTCACAAGGTGGGAGATGCCTGAATCCACGGAGCGCCCCACGTATCATACTGAATATACGCTGAATATACAATTTGCCTGCCGCACGAAACTTCTAATATTTTTCGTTTTCTCGTATCGCTATCATCGCAAGTCGAAATATCGTAACTCATCGACTACTCGTATTCTGTTACAAATGCAATCTTGGTAAATAACGGGTGCAGCATCAAAGGTTGTATATAACAGGAAAAGATGAAATTACAATTCTATGCTCATATGGCATTGTTATGAGGCAAAACAATTAGCAATCCAAAACATTTGTAACAAGGAATTAAAGCTGTGAGTGGGGAGACTACAGAAATAATACGACTCTAGGTTCCAACTTCAATCAATTCACACAAAGCAAACCTCTTAGTTTTTTGCTCGCTAGTGTAAAAGTAGGGGGAAAAATACCTGGACTCAGACAAAAACTAAAATACTAAAGAATATACTTCAACCATGATCAAATTGTCACAAGCATTTACTCTGTCCTAACCTCAGGATGCCAAATCTGGCTCCTTTATTACACACACTGCATACATTGTGCTTTGAGAAATGCAGACAGGAGGATCATAATTGTTATTTTATGCACATGCGGTGTCTCAGTGGTGTCTTCGCTGTATTTTTATAAGAGGTATATGTTCGGTTTTCCACCCTGTATCCGCAGTTTCCATATAGAACTGCTTTGTGGCTACGTCTGCGTTCTAAGGATTTCCTGGCCCTGGACTCCAAAGAGGTCTTAAGTGGGCAAAAGTGTCAGAAACTTTCGCCGAAATGAATTTCTGAACGAAACCTTTGACGAAAGCGAGATGCCTGGTTCAGTGAGGAAGTGTATAGCACGCACAGACGCGCACACACCAGAGACCGAACCCTGGGGAGCACATATTTACCACCATTGCTAAGTAGCATGTGGGTATGTAGTGTGCACACTTAATGCCCACTACATAAAGACTCTTTTGATAGTACAGTAGTGTGTGTGTGCGCGCACGCGTGTGTTTGTTTTACATGTGAACCTGGATTTCTACAATGAGGTAGAAAGACTGCAAGACTGGTAAACGTGTCCAACAGCTCTGTTGGATTCGTGCAATAGGTTCCAGAGCAGTACACATCCTAGTGCTTCCCCATGAGGGTGTAATAATAAAACAGTGAAAATAAATGGCAAATGTCTCATATAATAATTGTCTAATTTCTTCTACTTCTTATAGATTAACAAATTCACAACACTTCATTGTATCAAACGTTGCTTTAGTGTAATGAAAGCGTGGTTTTTGGCCAAGACAGTAGTACAAGTTTTAAAACGTCTCCAATTTAGGCAAAAATCCTCTTTCAGGTGGACGTGGCCAAAACATATATACATCTAAAAAAATGCTTTTGCTGCACTCTTGCATTTTACTGACAAAAGGCAAATTATTATAGAAGGCATCTGTACTGAATTTCATGGTAGCGTCATATGTATCCTTAACTGTGACAGTAATCCCCTAATTTAGTTCACTGGACCAGAGTTCCATGGAGCTTTAAAGAAACATGGCAGAACATTCTGTCACTATAACCACAAGTCACTGGCTTGTCTCCTTGTGTTTGTAGATTTAACAGGGGTCTTAAAATAAGGAACCAGTGTAGTGTTGCTAAATCTATAATCAAAGTCAGACAATTTCAGTGAGGGGTTGTTTTTTTTTAGGTTTGTTTTTTGTTTTTTTTTAAGAATGCAATTTTAGACATGATTCATGATCTGAAAGACCCTCTCACCAGGGGAGTTCAATTCTACTAAGGTTTTTTCAACCAAGGCAAGGTTTTTACATTAACCATGTATTAATCATTAGCATTAAGTGTTCAGACCTGGTTAACATAAGAACAAATTAACCATGCGTAATATGTGTACTGCTTCACAATCCCACAGCTTTAGAGCAGCCATAGATTTTGGTGGGGGAGGATTATAGTGATTTCTTATATATTCAGACAAAGTTGAGAGAGGCTTTCACACTGCTTTCAGCATGTATTAGGTTTTGAGAATGCAACAACATGCAGTTCATCTAGCGTACAGTCGGTCTATCAGCTATATGCGGTTTGTAGTTTGGCTGGAAATTTTGATGATACCTGACAAACACTATAACACCTATGAGCCCCATGTGACACTCTATACACACTGAACAGGCTCTTGCTCTTGCTTTTGCTTAGTTTTGACCCCTCAAGAGCAGCAGTTTTGGAGATGTCCTTGCCCAGTCGTCTATCCATCACAATTTGGCATTTGTCAAATTTGCTCAAATCCTTATGGTTGCCCATTTGCCCTGCTTCTACAAACACACAACCACCCACCCACCCACACACACACACACACCTACACACACACATACATCCCTATTGAACCCTAGGTGCAGTAACTCCTGTATAGCACATAAACCACTAAATTCTGCAATATCTAAAAAATAAAGTAAGAGTTATTGGTCTCTCAAACAAGGAGTTTTAAGTAAATATTTCATGTAAAAAGTAGTGGGTGAGGACTTTAACATCTGTTGATATCTAGGGTAGGCTCTGCCCATCTTTCTGTATGTTCGAGCTGCGTTTGGTTTGATGGGTACTAGTGGACACTAACACTAAAATAGACAAAATTTTATGGACTATCATATATATAAAACATGTCAGCAACAAAGATAAAAAAAAACAAACAAACAAAAAAAAAAACAGGGTTTGGGACAACCCCAGCCAGATTTTACCAAAGGAATGTCATATGTATGTCCAATTATACCTTGCCTTTAAATGACCTTATTATTCTGCATGCTAGTCTTTTCAAACAGGGACCCTGAATGTTTGTTTAAAGGTTTCCCCTTTTTCTCTTTCCTTTTTCTCTCAGCAGTTTGTGGTCACTAACCTCAGGCGCTACCCACTTGGCTCAAGTGAGCTCTGACCATGAGCCAGGGAAAGAGCAAGAACCTTTCTAAATTACACCTCCTCAGTATATCCAGACAGATGAGAAACATTTTTAATGGTCTGGTCCAAATAGCGCAAACCAAACGCAGTGTTGTTGGGTATTTTTAAAATCTCTGTTTGAAAGGGTGGGCAATAGCGTACGGTGCTCCGATTCGGAAAACCACACTCTCAGAAGTGCTGATGTTTAGTCTCTGCGGTCTGTACTTGGGCCCTGTAGGCTGACATTGGCCTCTCTGTGGATTACGGGGTTTCCATAATGCCACAATCTATAGCAGAGGACATGAAGACCCATCATTCTTGCGCATACACCAACATTCTCAGACTAACATCAACATACTGCAACAAACAAAATGTTTCTACAAGTACATTCATCACTAACAACCAACCAAGAGACATTCTTTCTCCACCAGCGCTTAACATTTGTCCAACACCAAATCTCCAAATAAACACGCACACATTCTCAAACAAACATTAGCTTTCTGTAAACCCTCTTCACCCAGAGTCTCCCAACAAACACAAACATTGGAAAACCATGACAGTAGTTAGAGTCATGATTTAAGAAACACTTAATTCTTTGTTCTTTTTGTGTTGTACACTAACAATTGTGTAAATGTCTGTGAATTGACTAATGTTCCAATCAGGGCGTCTTCCTGCCTTATAAATGCACTCAGCATGGTCTAAAGGTCCCTAAATTGCATTGCATCAATATCCCCTTTAATCCTGGTCCCAGGGACATGTGGCACAACATGCCAGGAATCGCAGTCTATTGGAGAACCCTGAGGTAACTTTAGCAGACACAGGCAAAAACTTAACGCACTGAGTAGAGGTCAAGAACGAACCTTGGATCCATAAGAGGCAATTAAGCAGAACTTTTGCATTTTTTGCTCCTTAGTAAAAAAATCAGGGACAAAAATTTAATCACCTGATTTTGTGAAAAGTTTTGGACATATTCTCTTGTTTTTATTATAAATTGCATTGGCTTTCATAAACTAGGGAATTTTTTTTAAATATTTTTTTCTGTGGTTTATTGTTTGTGTATTGGTTATTTTACTGTATTTTCTCAGACGTGGCTTAAAACAGGAACACTACCTAGTGATTATAATAAACTTGTAAAGAGTGGCTAAGGGACCACACATGGTTTAGCTGGTGGGTTTGGCAGGTATTTTTGAACAAAACCACCACACTGAAGTCCAACGGACTTTCCCTTTGCAAACGGCTATGCTTTAACCTGAGGGGAAATGTAGCTCTGTTATGCAGTGTGAGGTATTTTGCTGGCATTATGTGGTCCACAGTGAGTAAAAGGAGAGGGTGTGGTCTTCTCCAGGATGACTACGCTTCATCTACAGGGCATGACGTCGCACTAAATAGTTTGATGAGTACTGACTTCACTCTTAATAGATCTAAGTATAAATGAACACACATGGGAAATTTGGAGAAGCATATCAAGTCTCCACTGCCCTCCTCTACCAAATTGAGAGAATTTTGGAAGAACAGGACTTTTTTTTTTTTCTTTCTTTTTTTTCAGTTACAAAGTTTCCAAAGTTTCGAAGCTGTTCTGGAGACTTGTATTGGCTCAACACCTTACCTCACAAAAAGCTCCAAGTGACCTAAATCCACAATTACATTGTAATGAGGTTAATCTTGGCCCCGTATTTGTACAATATGAAGTCCAATGTATGAACTGTTGGTGTCTTTCAAAGTATTTTTCCATTATCCATGCTGTGGACCCTTGTTTTTTTTGTTGAGTCGGTGTTTCATCTTGAGAAAAAGCCAATTTAGAACTAGGTAGGCTGGCATGCATACAGTTAATCATGGAAACATTTATTATTATTATTATTTATCAAACACACTTGTGTTCTTTTTTCCTTTTAATTAAATCTTATTATTCAGCACATACAGAACTGTTAAACACTGGGACAGCAGTCAGGACTGCATGCAATGACCTTCTGTGCTGACTCACTCTCTTCCTTTCCTCTCTCTCCAGTCGTGCCCCCCAGCTGAAGGAGCAACCCGTGCTGTGTAATCTCTCTGAGGAGGCTGAAGACTGTTTAACTGCTCCGAAATATAAGCGGGATCTGGTGCACAAGCTGAAGGTGTTGAGACAGGAGTTGTCTCAGCAGCAACCACAGGCTGGCCACTGTCGCATTGAGCTCTGTAGAGATGAGATCTTTGAGGTGAGTCATGGCATATAATACTCCCTAATACGCCTCCTACAGCTATAATCCTCCTACAGCTGTGCAGTTATAGAAAATTAAACAACCAAAGAGATTCAGGAATTAAACAGCTGCTCTTTAGAACCCACTCCAACCTAAAATATCATCTGTTTAAACTATTGGCACCTCGACACAGCTCTTCTGTATTTTTCATAACAAAGATCAATCTGTTTATCACAGTATTAACACTATTTCTTACGTTTTCTGCTCTTTAGCCTGTCTCTCTTCTAAAACAGCAAAGTTAACTCAACCCACTAAACCCTCTTTTTTTCCCCTCAATGCAGCTTATCTGCCATTTCTCTTCTTAAATCTTCTCCTCCTTCACATTGCTCCTTAATCCTTCAGCACTTTATCCAAGCTCCATAAATTCTCTGCCCCCTCGGACACATCTCTAAACCTTAATATCTTAAAATAGCTAAACTTAATATGTACAGTTGAACCGTAAGCTCCCCGAAACAACTCTTTACGGTTTGTGCTCCTCATTTGATCCTGAATGAATGAGTTTATTTAATCAGGGACAATGCACAGAAAACATTAGTCTAAGAAAGAAGAGATGTAATGTGCCAGGTTATAGCAAAAAAAAAAAAGAGGCTAATTTCCTACTGCAGTCTTAAACCTTCAATTCCGTAACACATCTGCAAACCCTCAGTTTTTTGCTTTTACAGATTTTCTATGTGCTTTGGAGCATTTCTCGAATCATTCTTAATATTCGCATACCAGTGCGTTTCTCAAAAAATTCGTACAAATATAAATCAAGGCTTTTAGCAAAGCCTGTACTTTTCCCAAAATCTGTAGTTCATCTCTCAAATGTAAGTACTTGTTTCAATGAACATTTCATTACTCTTAGAAAAGCAAGACTTTTTGTCAGTGTTTACAAACAAGAGTGAAAATATTTAGTTATTTTGTTAGTAGGACAGTGCACGCTTTCAGTATATCCTGAAGTAAACTACGGTTTGGATTACAGTGGTTGAAAATGCACAAGGCTGAATTTTTATGGCATCTATGAATTGCAACAGCAAAGATTTGATTGCATATTTGATTTATATTGATTGCTAAAAGACAGGATTCACACTGTTACTGTACTAGTGTTCGTTCGTTTCTTGGTTGTTCATCCATTTTCAGAAGTTCTTATTCTATGTTTTGCTCAGTCTGTATCTACTCGCCAAATTGACCTATTACAGAGAACTAGTTGATTATTGGTTGATCTGATGCTGTACATCTGCCTTCATAAGTGACATTCAAGATTCAGCTGCACAATTCATCAATTCAAGTCATTTCCAAAAAAATTACAAATTTAAGCTTTTTGCATTTAATGACTAATGAACTGATGCCGAGATGTTTTGGGGGTTAAGACCATTCCGATGAAACTAGTATAATATATTTTAATTAGCATGAGATAAACATTTGATAACGTAGGAAACAGCAGAAAACTGTACACGGCCAATTCAATGAATGTACCAAAGCATTTGCAATTTGTACAAAGCAACCAGAAATAGCTTTTTATGATATGCATAAGTGACTACATGATGTGGAGGTTGAACGAGGAGTTTTGAGAATTTAATCTCCGATCTGAGAAACGCTTTAAATCAACTGAGAAAAACTGTAATGCAACTTCTTACCATTATGCAACATGATACTTTTGATTTTTATAGTACAATTCTGTAAACTTTCCACAGGCTGGTGTACGTTCAGCTCCTCAACCCTGTTTGCGCTTTATTCCAATTTCTAAATCCTGCATCTACTTCATGTAAGAGCTTTTTGGAAAAAATTCACAGAAAGAAAAAAAAATGCACATTTCCATATGTAGCAAGTGTGGAATAAAAGTGAGGTCGCTGGTATAAGAAAATAATGAGCAACAGGGTAGTGAGACGCAGCCTGACAAACAAGCCTGACTACCTACCATGAAAAAATTGCTTTAACAAATAGCACTTTGTGAAACAAAAGCATCTTTGATTATGCTATAAAAAGATAAAGTTTGTCCTATAGAGTACTAGCGATGGAAAGTGCATTAGTATATTATTAATTGGGTCAGGTGCATTATGGGATAGTAGAGACTGATCTCCCCTAAGCACTCTTACACTGAATGATTCCAGAATATATTTCTAGGCACAGTTAAAGGGAGGAATGTGAATTTCTCAAACAGCCGCCCTCTCCCTAGTCATATGGTTTTAAGGAAGGCAGGCGTTCCTGCTGTATGATGTCAGAGAAAATGCGAGAGAGAGACAGAGATTTAGACTTTGATAGTCTCTTAGCAGCCAGCATAACTCTTGGCAGCAAGCGATAAAAATTCTTACTTCATGGTTCGGTCAGGCAATGAAATTGGATATAGTTTTTTTGTGGTAATTGTGTGTGTTTGTAAAGTATCCATGCCAGCAACCATTGTTATTTTTCAGATTTTTCTTGTAAATTTTTTTGTTTGTTCAAAACCAAACAATGACACTTTTGTGGTGTTCATGATATTAGTTGAAATGTTACAGTAGGATAAACATTATGCAATGTTGGTGTTTATCGGTACAGAAGAAGCCTGGGAAGGTTGTTGCCTGGTTAAGTGTAAACTTTTCCCCTTAGATACGAATCTCTACATTCTTTCTGCGCTGTGCTTTGTACAAAATATATACTTCCTGCATAGATAAATGACCTCATTAACAAGGACACAGCATCATATCTGGTCTGCCTCCAGTAAGTCTAACATTAACGTGAATCTCACTGTCATCTTATATGAGTTACGTTAACGCAACACACATGGTCCACTATACTGCAACCCTGCACCTTGGACTTATTTGGAAATCTTATTTGTGCTGCCTTGATTTACATACCCTGCACCAATTACGTAGTTGTCTTTATCTTATATTTATTACATTATTTTCCTATTTTTATAGCACCAGCACACCATGACAAAGTCCTTGTACATGCATGTTCATTTTCAATAAATGATGATTCTGATGTTAGACCACGGTAGTTATGAGTTAGCTTATGCACAGCATCTAGAGTTGTCTAGAAGAATAATTCCTGAAAGATGTGCATACTGTGCTTTTAGCACATCATAACAAAAGCGAGGAACGCAGTGCTCTTCTTGCTGCCGTGGCTCGTGTGTCTCACCATGCATTTAGAAGCTTCTCCCACTGCTCTAGTCTACAATACTCTGCTGGAGTGTTGAGTTTGCGTGGTGTAAAGCTTCGAAACATTCGAGCGGTTACATAATTTTAGCAGGAGCTATAAACTCGTGGTCTTGTTCTCATTTTTTCAAACTTGTGCATTCTTTTCTTTCCCCTCCTTCACCCATGTTCTTTCTGTGCTCCATGAACAGCTTTAGTGCTGGTTGGAGAGCCTGCAGTCTGATATTTATTGCTGTCCAGGGGAATTTTGCAACATGTTTGGCTTGAGAGAAATGAGTGTTTCATATGGTGGAAGAAGTTGAGGGTGAAATCATAATTTACGTCATCCGACATACATAATTCATAAAACGTTTTAAATACCTACACAGTAAACAGTATATATGCTCAATATTTTATCTTTATGTATGTTATGAAGTTGTTGTATAGTAATGTGTTACTATCATGTGCCATTGACTGAAATCATCCACATGTATTATTGTATTACCCAAAAAAAACACTGTGTCTTTGGTCAGCTGTCTTAGATTTTTATGTGTGTGTGTGCGCGCATGCAGGAGTCGTATCGGCAGGTTATGAAGATGAGGCAGAAAGACTTGTGGAAGAGACTGATGGTGAAGTTCAGAGGAGAGGAGGGGCTTGATTATGGAGGTGTGGCCAGGTACAGTAATTCTATATAGTAATTTTATCTGGCTGTTAAAATGTCTTTAAATCAGCAGTAAAAATTTGTCATTTGATTAATACTAAATAGCACCAATGATGTTACTTCACTTATTTTATAACCTGTTTGTAAATGTTTGAAGATCATGGTTTAAGCTTCTGTGTGATCTCTGCATTAGAGAATGGCTGTACTTGTTATCCCATGAGATGCTTAACCCATACTATGGCCTGTTCCAATACTCACGTGATGACATCTACACACTTCAGATAAACCCTGATTCTGCGGTCAACCCAGTGAGTGTCTCGCACACTAGAGCCACTGTCCTGTGCATGTAATTATATGCAGATTTATGTTCAAACCAAACCCCTGACATGACTGTGTGTGTGTGTGTAGGAGCACCTGTCCTATTTCCACTTTGTTGGACGGATCATGGGCATGGCGGTGTTTCATGGCCATTACATTGACGGAGGCTTCACGCTACCCTTCTACAAACAGTTACTTGGCAAATCCATCACACTCGACGACATGGAGGCAGTTGACCCAGACCTGCACAACAGCCTTGTCTGGATCCTGTAAGTCAGATCAGATGGAAAACACTCACATGTACTTACAACAGTCACTTTTTGCAGTCATCAGATTCAATTCGATTAAACGTCGTCATTGCGTGACGTACATGTAAAGAGCCAATGAACTGTAGCTCATTTTTACCAAAAGAGCATAATTATCTATTTACATATATACAGGGGTAAGAGCGATAATGTACAAAAGGTGCAGTAGGTAATTGGATATGGTGTGTGTGTGTGTGTGTGTGTGTGTGTGTGTGTGTGTGTGTATATCTCACACATACACACATACAATATAATTGTGCAAGAGGACATAGCTTGCTCAAATATTATATTTGTATGATGCAGAATAAATATGAACTGAATACATTAAGACCATAATATAATATTGTGTTATCTGCTGGATCATCTGTTGAATCGAACCACATGGACCTACATCCCCAACGAACCTTGGCCGCCCATGACCCTGTTGCCGGTTAACCATTGTTCCTTTCTTGGACCACTTTTGATAGATACTGACCACTGCAGAGTGAGGTTGACCCACTCGTCCAGTCTTCTCAATTTGGCCCTTGTCAAACTCGCTCAAATCCTAATGCTTGCCCATTTTTCCTGATATATTCCTAATATATCCCACCCACTACCAGGTGCCATGATGAAGAGATAATCAGTGGTATTCACTTCACCGCTCATAATTGTATGCCTGGTTGGTGTATACAGTAGTGCAGTAATAAACATACGTTACAGATGGTGCAAAGATGCATAGTGGTTGAAGTGCAATATAAAAAAAAAGTGACAGTATAACAGTATTGCTTCAAGTAAACTTCACAGACAAATAATGCAAGTTATAATAAAACCAAATATATTACGTTGTATGTGTGTTGAATAGAGAAAATGACATCACAGGTGTTTTGGACCATACGTTTTGTGTGGAGCACAATGCTTATGGACAGATCATCCAGCATGAGCTTAAACCCAATGGAAAGAACATCCCCGTCTCTGAGGAGAACAAGAAAGAGTATGTTAGGTAAGCAAAGAGCAACCATGACCATCCCACATCCTAAATGCTCCAAAGGTTTTATTCTCTGTGTCCTCAGTCCCCCTTTTTCAGTGTGTTCTTCACTACCATGTTAAATAATAAAATGTTATTTTGTGTACTGTAACTTCAGTGTACTTGTGTTTTGTCTGTAGGCTGTATGTGAACTGGCGCTTCCTACATGGGATCGAAGCTCAGTTTCTGGCTCTGCAAAAAGGCTTCAACGAGGTCATACCACAGCACCTACTCAAGGCCTTTGACGAGAAGGAGTTGGAGGTATGCTGTAAACCACACACACATACATACACACACACACAGGCCGTGAAGAGGAGTATGCGGAGAAGGGGGAATGTGACGAAGGCGATGTGATTTCTCTCCTGCAGTTAATCGTGTGTGGCCTGGGGAAGATCGACATCCACGACTGGAGGGCAAACACACGCCTGAAGCACTGCACGGCTGATAGCAGCGTGGTAAAGTGGTTCTGGAAAGCCGTGGAGACGTTTGATGAGGAGCGCAGGGCCAGACTCCTGCAGTTTGTCACCGGCTCATCTCGAGTGCCTCTGCAAGGCTTCAAAGCCTTACAAGGTCAGAACATCAACAAAAAAAACATACAAACACTTCTGCAGCTTTAACACAAGAGTTAATTCAAAAACAGTAAATCAATTTTGATGCATCACAGCAAGAAATATCCCAAAATATAGTGGTGTCTCTTCAGAAGACATTAAAACGAAAGTGGATAAACTAAACATCATAGATTTATACAGCAGTGAAGAACACACAGCCACAAATACACAAGGTCAGAGCACAAAGTCAACAGTGTGTTCCAGAAGTTTCAGTCTTTCAAGACCTGGCATTTCTAATAAGCTTAAATTGGAATCTTATGTAAAAGGTCTATAAGTTATTGGTACATTTATTTAGTTTGCATTGGTATTGGTACATAAATCAACAAGACAGTTGGAAGGGAATGCTCGTCTGTGTTTTCAGGGCTGCACTACTTGCAATCCGCTTTCTTAAACAAAGGCATCTGTCTCACCAGGGGCTACATTTCTTACCTAATCAAGTGCTACATATGACAATGCCAATTACTGTAATTTACTAATGAAAATACTAGTTATTACTAGAAGACTGTACAGTATATTATACTGTGCTGTAAGATATATTTTAAATAATTAGCAATAGTATTAATGATACTAATACTACTACTACTTAACCATCCTGCTGTATTGCACATATGCACAGGCACAATGCTACTAATTAGTAAACCATCATATTTTTTATTTAATCATGTATTAACTGTGGTTAACTTCAGCAGCAGTCAATGAAGAATGTTGTGTGAGCAAAGTGTTTTATGTTATTGATTTGGCATTTGCTCTGGTTTGTGTGTAGGTGCTGCAGGGCCCAGACAGTTCACCATCCAGCAAATCGATGCCAGCACGTACAACCTTCCCAAAGCCCACACATGGTAAATGCACACACTTATTAGCACTGGGTCTTATTTATAGGTTTTTTTAAGTAAAGTTATGCGTAAATGTTAGTGTACGCCAAACTGAACTAAACATTTCTTTCAGATTCACCAAAGGTTTGAACAGTTTTGTTTTACTTGAATGTGTATGATGGCAAATGTACCTATAAATTACATTAAAAGGTGCATACGTTGTAGTAAAGGCAAATTAGATGCGAGTGAAGACATGAGAGGATGGCACATTAGGTTGTCTCTCAGCGATATATGGGGACATTATTTATATACATATGACAGAATTGTTGATCAGCATTAAACTCAAATGGCATACCCTTATTAAACCCCACCCCAAAAACTATTACAACTGCAAGATTAAAAATAAATGAATCAAAACATTAGTCTTCTTATGCTTCAATATTCACACACAATCAGACACACAAGTAGGAGATAAGCAATATTTAGAAATTACTATTTCCATGAAAGAAGAATATCTAGTGAAAATGCTGGTGTAATGTTGGATGGTGCTCATAAATATAACAAATAAAGACCAGGCTTTTAAATATGAATTAAAAAAAATATGGTCTTGTTTTAATAAACCAGCACTTTTTTTTCAAATTCATGTGCTGCATCCACCATAAAGAAACTAAAGTGCTGCAACTGAAGAAATAACATTTGACCAATCAGATTTGAAGTTGAAACAGTATTATTGGGGTGTTAATTTCCTGCCTGCTCGTGTGTCCATAGTTTTAATCGCATCGACATTCCTCCCTACGAGAATTACGACAAGCTCTACGACAAGCTACTGACGGCCATCGAGGAGACCTGCGGCTTTGCGGTCGAATGATGAAGAAACCCACAAGCACAACCCCCTCCTACACAGCAATCTGGAGAGTCCAATGTTGGTGTGATGTTACTGCAACCATGGAGATTATCTGATGAAGAGGGAACCACATGGCTACGAGTTGTGACCGATAATATTTTTATGTTAATCATTTTCTCTTCAGTTGCTCACCCCATCTCAAGAACTTATGCTTAATCCAGAAGTCTCTTCTTGGATTCAATAAATAAAGTGAAACTAGAAATGCCTACCCTGTACAACATACCAAGTCTTTAATGAAGGCAGGGAATTTTAAAATCCATCATGGACGTCTTCCAGACAAAAAGCAATGCTCAGGCTCAGTTCAAACATCTTTTAGTTTGTAACAAGAAAGTTGTATTTTAAGTAAAATACTGAACTATGCAGTCTTCTGAGCACAGACATGCCCATTGAAGAGCCATCAACCCGGCACCATTTACATCCCCTGTTTATGGTTTCCTTTGAGGTTATGCTTTAAATGTAAAGTGACTCAATTCAGAAATTCTAGCTGTAAGATTCACTGTTACAAAAGTGGATTAGAGCGGAGGGGGGCAACGAATTAAAGCTTCTTAGTAACGGTGCACACGACACGTGTTTGCAGCGTAAATTGGGTTTGCTGTCTTGGTTAACAAATTATTGACGAATGTTCTCATAGTTTATTTCGCAGCAGTGCAGTATGAGGGAGGACCAGTATGACTACGCACCGAATGACAATCAGCTATCGAGGGCTCTGAAATGTGTCTGTGCCGTAACTATCTGTGATTTGGTTTAAACTTAAACAAGGCAGGCAGGAGTTAGTAACTAGTTAAAAAAAGGCAATAACATGTGGCCAAAAGTTTTAAGAATGACACAAATATTACATTTCACAATGTCTGCTGCCCCAGTTTTTATGATTGCAATTAACCGATCACTCTTTATAACATTCTGGAGAATATGCAAACTACTAAGTCCCTCTTTGCCATAAAAATAAACAAACAAAAAAATGTCACTGCATTTTAGCCCTGCCACAAAAGGACAAGCTGACAGTCAGTGATTATCTCGTTAACACAGGCGAGTATGTTGACGAGGACAAGGCTGGAATCCATGCCGTCATGCTGATCATATTAGAATAACAAACGAAGGTTTAAAAGGAGGGTGGTGCTTAAAATGGTCATGGTTTTTCCTCTGTTAACCATGGAAAGGATATCTAAAAACACTGAAGCAGCAGACTTTGTGAAAATTAATATTTGTGTTATTCTCAAAACATTTTGGCCATGACTGTATATTTATGAGACACAGTTTAATTCAAAATCATACAGTTTGAATACAGGGTAAAGGTTATACTTAGTGGTCTCTTCAGCAGTCCCAGGAATTTGAACTCACAAACTACAATCAGCAATGTTTAGTGCCCATATTCAAGTTAATGTACTTCCTCAGCACAGGCATTAAAACCCTGAATAAATATCCTAACATTTTAATCTAATGGAAAAAAAAACTCCACAACTTGATGATGCTACAGATTATGCAGTCTGTGTCTGGGGAGTCAAAGAGTCCAAAATTGGCTTTGCTCTTCGGGTAAGAGGATGACACTTGTTTGTGAAGCATAGGGACACAAGCGCATTGGATGGATTTTGTCATAATGTGAATTGTTTTGGATATTTATAGAACCAAATAACTGGTACAAAGATGCAAAACTGGGGCTGATTTCTTTCTAGTCTAGACTGTGGTTCCAGTGACTGACATGAACAGACAAATACTTATACAGAGCCACTATATAAAACCCTTAAGGTTCTGCTGTATGCTCCTATTACATCATGAATAATATTTGTAAGGCAGAGGTGCCCAAACGTTTTCCTACAAAGGGCCAAAAACCAAACTTAACTCAGGGCCAGGGGCCGAAAATCGAAGTTACCTTATACCACACATTATAATAAAGTCAAATTTGCAATGGTTCCTCTCATTTATGTTTTTATAATATTTATAAACACATAAATAGAAAGCATGACTCTAATCTGCTTAACTAAAACAGTTTTGGTTGAAATGTATAATACAAAGAGTTACTGTACAATAGTTCAGTGTTGAGTTCAGTGACCTCTAATGAGAGACATGAAGCCAGCCCTTTTTTTAAATAGTTTTTCCAATGACATTTTTTTTTTTTTTTTATCTTCTTATATATGGCCAGGTCACTTTAATCCACAGGCCCTAGTTTGTGCATCTCTGGTCCAGGGTAAATATTGCATGTAGTGACTTTGCTACCAAATGGATATAAATAAATGTCCCACATTTAAGCATCATAAATATATGAAGGGAAACACTGATCCTAGGTCAGCCATCTTCCTCAGAAGAGCTTGAAACCCCGGAAACACCTCGAGAGCACTTTAGAAAGGAGGCAAGATAAATTAGGGTTAACTGAAGAGGTGATTTTATTGCTTTCTAATTGCATATCTGATTTGTACATGTATATATATATCCAGTATATTCACAACTTTTATAAATGCGTTTTATTTCTTGCTATTTCAGGACTTAACCTCAGGTCATGTAGGATTTTTCCTTTTTTGTTTTTTGGTCTATTTTTTTTAGATAAAGTTCACTTTTATGAGTGGATTTTTTTCCCCTTGTTACGTTATTGAGGTTGGCCAGAAGTCTTCTGTGTTAATTTTGATCTAACTGGTTGCCAGCACTGTTCACTCCTCAACCATTGTGAAAAATTATCACACCCTCTCAGTGTTCCAAAGAACAGTTTTATCTAATATTTTCCCTCTTTGTTACTTTGGTCAGTAAGTCTGCTGAGCGATGTCTGGAGTCTGATGTTTGCTTTTTCAGTTTTTGACCTGTTCTGCAAATCCAATGTAGACTTGTACCTAATAACTGCTGCTATGATCACATAAAACTGTTCGTTGCATATCCAAGGACCTTCTACACCTGAATACTGTAATGAGTCATAACCTAATCTTCATGTCATCTCAGGGAGTTTTTCCTTGCCACTGTGTTGTCTTCTTCGTCTAAAACTAAAACCGATTTCTGTCAAGATGCCTCATAATTGTGTGTGTTGTTGAAAGCGTTAGAAAAATACAACTGAATTGCGTTAATGTAGTTAACAAGTAATGGATGCGGGTCTAAGAAAACTTATCGACTGAATGAATCGAATAATAAATCATTTTGTATACGCAACAGGATCGGATACAGGTTTAAGTACAATGCAGAATTACATTTTTTTTTGACATTTTGTCTGTAATTTCATTGGTGAAAATCATTTATCATTAAGCTCAAAACCAACACTGTGCTAATCCACATCTGCTGGGTTAAATATTTATTGAAAAGATTTCAGGTGAGCTTTCCCCATTGCTTGTTAGCTACTTTCACAATTGTGGTTCAAGTGCAAAACTGAGCAGGCAAACATCAGACAAAACACATCTTAGCTGACTGACTACATCTGGGTAAAATCTGTATACGTATTCCTCACTGAATATTTACTTAATCATGTTTTCAAACATGAATAACAAGTATATGACTGGGGATCTTATAACTTTTTTATTTTGCAGCATCGATACCCCAAAGTTATATTTAGTCCATATATGTGCTAAAAACCTTAAGTATGCTCGTAAGGGTGCCTTATAAAAGCATGAAGTATAAAACTGTTTTAGATAGGCTGATGAGGGCTTTGAAGAGGTTTCATAATGCATATAATCTTTTTTTTGTTTTTTTTGTTTTTTTGGTTTTGTTGTCTTATAACTGACCATCTTTAATTTGTTCAGTATTGTTATTTAGAGTGATGTCATATTTAACATGATCTCACGCTGAGTGTTCACACACTCAACACTCCGGACGTATGTTCAATATGAACGCTCTGCACTCTCACACTTTCTATCACTTTCTAGCATGTTCAGCTCAAACCTTCTTTCGTGTTTTGTTCGAAACAGTGTTTGTGTCAAGTGTGTGCATGTGCTTCAGTTTATACAGTGTGTGTGTGTGTGTGTGTGTGTGTGAACAGACTGTGTAAATAAGCTTTTAATTTCATTTGTATTTATTGCTACAGCTGTTCTGCAAGCTCATCATGTGTCTGTACATAAGAACGAGTTCCTACTGTGCGTCTCTCAACACGAGCAATAAAGTCTGAGCTGTTCGCATCAGCGGCGTTCTGGTTTAACAGCACATCGTGCGTTGTGTCGTTTTATTAAAGTGGACATCATGTCAAGGTCCTTTTCGATAAATTCGATGTCGATCAAAATTAAGATTACGGCGCAGATTCGGGTTGTTGATTAGTTTTCTGTAACAGCGGCCCTGACAGTAGTCCAAGAGTACAGGATTATATTAATGTGCTTGTTCGAATACATTAGTTTTTCTATAGTAACTACATTTACATTTGCGGCATTTAGCAGACGCCCTTATCCAGAGCGACGTACAAACGTGCTTTAAATCTCTAGTAATGAATAAATCTACACTGGTACACAAGATTACAAACTCATTATAAATATAACTCGAATTCTACAAACTTGGAAAGTGCTAATTTAGGTATTTCAGGAAGAGGTAGGTCTTCAGTCGTCGCTTAAAGATAATCAGGGACTCTGCTGTACGGACATCTAGGGGAAGTTCTTTCCACCACCTTGGTGCCAGAACAGAGAAGAGCCTTGAATTGTACTTACCTCTCATTCTGAGAAAAGGTGGTACCAATCGAGCAGTGCTGGAGGATCTCAGACAGCATGGTGCAGTGCGAGATGTGATGAGGTCACTGAGGTAAGTAGTTATTCTCAGGGACTTCAGAGGCAGACACCCCACATTAATTGTTTCAAAAAGGTTACTGATTTAGTGAACGTTTCTTTGAGAAGATGTTTATGAAGCATTTCTGGAAAGAGATTTCAGCGTCTGTGCATTGTAACAGTCTGATGTTTTTCCAGTTTTGCAAACTGGGAACAGTTTCATGGCTGGGGGGCTTTGCAGTCTGTCTATTATATGACAAGTTACATTTTGCTTTGTCTTACTTGCTCATTCAGAAGCTTGAGAAAATAGCCGTTTATAGCTGTCATGAGTAAGGAATAAAACATGATGTGTTTTGTTATGGGAAATTATTCTGAGGTGGAAAAACTCAAAAACTCTATGGCTGCTGGGTCAAAACCCTGTATGGAGCCGAATAGCCTGCTTGACGAACAGCCAAACAGTACAAAAAAACTATTTTTGAACAAACTTGAACATTCAAGTGTAAATATTTATAAAAGCAAAGATCTTTAACTACAATTCTAAGCTGCATTTGGAGCAATTCAAATAATCAATTTGAGGATGAGAAGTGGTATATATGATTTTGAGGGAAAAAACAGGCATTTAATACTTTGGTTTGCTCACAGAAACTTGAAATTAAAGTTTATTACCAGGGTCTGTTTCTCAGTTCAGTTCGAGGGATGTCAACCATATTAAGGCCTTCCCCCAATTTTTATAGAACTGTATACAAATGTAAATTTTCTGGAGAAAAAGTGCATTCTAAACATTTTTCTATTTATATTTTAATTGAAATACTGAATTTTCAGCTTGCAAGTCCTTACTCTAACATTCAGCAACATGATAATTCCAGGACATAATTATGTTCCCAAACTAGACACTAGGTTCCATGTGGAGATCACTGTAGGTCACAAATCGCTGTATTAGGTGAAGCTGATAGTAGGCGTTGGCACAGTAACTCATCAGTGGGTGGCACAACAAGCATCTTAATTATGACAATTTTTTTGCTGCATAGCTGCATACAGTTAAACTTTCTGCACTTTGGCAACTCGCAAGGAAAATGAATGCTCTCCAGCCATTTGGTGCAGCTTCAGGGAAAGCGGAGGTTTTGACAGCCACCGAAGGGGGGGGGGGCGTGGCAGGTGGCTGTCAAAAACATTACAAAAGTAACAAAAATAATGTTCCACGTGGGTCGGGGTAAAAAAAGGTCGATAAGCGGGCATTTGGTCATTCAGCGGGTGCAAATTTCGGTTGAAAAACTGTTCGCTAAGCAAAAAGATTGGACATCGACAGGTGGATAAGCGGGGTACCACTGTATATGTATATTTGGCTGTAAATATTAAAAACATTTTAAACGACATAAAATTTTATTAACGCGCTGCGTTAATCAATTCAGCATGCATTTCTGTTCCACCATTTTTATACAAAATTTGAATACATAAATAAATAACTAAATAAAAAAGAGGCAAAATTTAAACCTTTGGCAAAAAATACATTTAATCCAGGAAGTCCATTCTTTACTTAGATCTAAAATAAATAAATAAACTCCAAATAAAAATCTTTTTATCCAGTAAACTTTTGTTTTATTTATGCAGCAAGTCTCAAATCAAACACCAAAATCTGCCATGTTTTACACCATTAACCCTCTAGGTGGCGTTTTGTTAGTTTTTCCCTCATAATGGCGACACAAACTTAAATTACTGTCTTTATTGATCGTACAGATAAAAACAATTCATCATTTAAATCTGTAAAATGTCTAATTTTCTATATATAAGCTTCCTGACTTGATTTGAAGAGGTGCAGTTTCTCCGGTATCACCTCATTAACTGTCCGTGTGGAAACATAGCAAAGGCTTTTAATGATGTCCACACGTCTCTGCACCGATAAAGCCTTTATATTTAATCACTGTACATATGCTTACATACATATCACATGCTGTAAATATGATACATGTTTAACACCTCCAAGCTGCCAGTTTTGGGCACCTGAGCAAGCACTTAACTCACAGTAAATGACTCACACTCATTTAGTAAATGAGATCATAAAGAGTCGCTCGGGATAAACACTTCCAACAGGAAGTGGCTATATCTCGCTATCTTTGTCTCTCTATTTTCTCTATCTAATTGTCTGTGTCTCTTTTAGTAAATGTCTCTGTCTCACTGTATATGTCTCTCTCTTGCTGTCTTTCTATTTGTCTCTTACTCTTTGTAAAGCTGTGTCTGTGTCTCTTTGTCTTTGTCTCTGTCTTTCCTGTTTATTTACATGTCTAACAAAGTTTTGAGTTTTGAAGTAATGCCATTAGTGATCTATGATGAAAGACTTCCCTGGTTCGATTCTTACCTCTAGTTTCATATTTAATATGATAGGAAGTTTTTTAAAAACGGAACAATGAAAGATCATTAAAATTGGTTGCTGGTAAATCATGGTATATCAGTGGTGCAGGTGTTGGAGATGTGGTTCTTGTACCTGAGTCACTTCTCATAGACTTCCGGTTACTGAGAGAATGTACAGAAAAGTCTCCTAACTATAGAAAAGACAAGAGTCCAATAAGCAAAGGCTTGTTTGTCTCTCCTGTGTTGGCGTAATGGTCAGTAAAGCGGTCGCTGCTATCTGACTCACCCGGTTTGATTCCACCCCCTTAGCTTTCCTTTAAATTATTTAAAAAGTTTTGAAAAAGAACCAAAAAAGGTCCTAAAAATCAGGTTCTTGCAAGAGATCCTGTGGCTCAATTGGAAGAGCTTT
>MU562415.1:2862355-2966518 GCA_024362625.1 Silurus asotus | reverse complement strand
CAACAAGCTACATAAAGTGCATCGAGTGCAACCTAGTGCAACAGTGCAGACAAAAAAACAATACAGACAGACAGTGCAGACAGAAAACACAAGACAACACAAGACAAGACACAAAAACTGAGATAGCGCCAACTAGTAAACCTACTGTATACTCTAAATATACAGTACTGTATGAGAAGAACTGTAAAAACTATACCTGGGACTGAATATAAACAGACACAATGTAGTGCAAAAAACAGCATGTAAACAGTGTAGTACGGTAGAGTATAAATAATAATAAATAAATGATGGTGGAATGGGCTGAGATGAGTAAGGAATGTGTGTCGAGTGTTAAGTCTAGGACCTCAGTGAGGCACCAGCCTTAACCTACTGGACTATGGAAAGGATCAGATTGGAAGCATGTTTAGATGAGGTATCAGCCTTAAACCACTGAGCGACCACTGCTGAAAAGCATGTGTGCTTTTTTGGAGGGTTCATACTTTGTTTCTTGACAGCGCAGTAAGAAAGAAGGCATGTAGGACTGGCTCTGAAACCTTATCACCAGCGTGGACTATATTAAGGACCATGTTCAGGCACAAGCCTTAACCCACTGAGCTACCACACAAGTGCTTTTTTTTGGGGGGTTTTTTTGGTGGAGTTCATTAAAGACCAGAAGATTAATCCAACACAGAAAGGACAGAATTGAAATGACAGAAATCTATCTATCTATCTATCTTATATGATGTGAGGTCCAATTAACAGCTAAAACAGGTGGAAGTAATAACTACTTTTTACTTAAGTACATGTCAGAGCCAAAACTTCTTTACTTTCACTTGAGTAAAAAAATATAATCAGTACATTAACTTTTACCCAAATATTTAAAAACATGAGTATCTGTACTTCTACTTAAGTAAAGGATGTGTGCACTTTTGTCACCTCTGCTTATTATCTATTCTACGAACTCAAACCAAAGTCGAATTGGGTTTGGGACTTTTGGATTTTATGCTAAGGCGGCATTAGCATCAAAAACAAACTATCTAGGAAATGTGTATATAGTAGAAATTTAAAGTGAACTTACCTTTTGACGCATTTTCGACAATAATTCGCGTTCGTATGGGACTAGACATTTTATGTAAGGTGTGTATGCGCGCGCGCTGCACTAATTAGTGGGCGGGACCTATACCTGCTCATATTCAATTAGCGCACTTTGAGGCGGGTCCTTTATCCTTTCTGCAAATTTGATTGGATGGCTTTATTTGTACGTTCACTTGAGTAAGAATGAAGCGCGTCGAATAATACTGTATATCTTTTCTCGGCTGCTTCCGTTTGGGTCGCCACAGCTGGTCGTCTGTCTTCATTCTCAGTCTCTCCTCTACATCTGACACTTTCCAACCAACCACCTTAAATGTCTTCCCCCACCACATCCATAAAACCTCTCCCTGACCTTCCTCTTTTCCTCCTGCCTGGCAGCTCAATTCTCAACATTCTTTTACTCATATACCCCATGTCCCTTATCTGCACATGATCAAACCATCTGTTGCTCCTCTCTCTCTCTCTCTCTCTGTTGCCCACCTGCACAGTAAGTCAGAAAAAGCTGGTAAAGGACATTGATCAATGACGGGTGCAGACAAGTACAGCAGTGGATTATTGCCCCATAACAAAAGTCTCAATATGTTTTATTCCTCTTATTCCACAGCAGTTGGCCAAGTACAAGTTTTGTTTATTAATGAACAACAGAAATCTCTACAAAACAGCTAGTTTCTAGTCATTAAAAGTCTATTTATTACTCCATGTCAGAGAGAGTCCAAGAGCTCATTTAAGTGTAGGATTATGTCCACTCATTCAGGATAGTATCAACTGTTTATGTCTCATTTTTATGTTGGTTTAATTGTTACACTTATTTGAATGATGGTATGTATGATACATGTGTGTATTACATATGCAAATGCCAACATGCACACCAACTATGTCAAAATGTCATGATACAGATACTGCTATGATTATGCTCAAGTGTTACCGATCATTATTAGGAAATACAGTGATCGACAGTGTTTCACTGAAGCACGTCAATAAAAGTGCAATGAGCAAAATGAGTTTAATAAATATTTAACTTATGACAGGTTTCACACTCTTAGGAAGACCGATCCAGCAACAGGAATTTCCAAAATAAAATAATTCAAAAGATTTGCAGATCCTCGTTAACAGCTATGTAATAATCAGCGGTCCACATCAGGGTGGAAAGGTGCATGATCGCATTTTTTTTTCTTTCTATCGACAAAGAAAAAAGACAAAACAACAGGTTCATTTAGACTTGCATCAGCAGTTAGTGATGGAGGAAGACTCGTTGTTAGCAGCAAGTAAAAAGGTTCAGTGTGTTCAAGGTGGAGGACTCGTCCTACGCAGGACTCCACATGCCGATCCGGAACCGTTCTCCAGTAATAGTGTCCACATACATGTTTTTTTTTTTTTTTTACACAGATCCAAGTTTTATCAATAAATATGTCTCACGTGCTACATGGAGCTGATCCGACTTACAGTTTTACAACAGAAAACAATGTTTTGCATTTAAACAGTACAGTAACCCTGTGTCTAAACTTGAACAAGTGTCCCTTGTGTGGGACATGACCAGCTGGTTTTAGGTTCCAATAAGAAACGATAGCAGCTGAACGGTTACTTTAGTTTCAAATCTGTTTGAATTTTGGAATAAAACCCAGCAAAAAGAAGAAACCGTCATTATAAAAAATTCAACACTGTCGAATGAGAATTAAACAGTCAGGGTGTGGTGTTGTGGGCGGTGTCTCCGATCTCAGGATTTGCGTGAGGAACTTTGACTCATCGTCGGTAATTAGAGAAAATCTCGATGTGAAATCTGCGCGTGGTTCGGCCTGATCGCCTAAAAAAAAGTGGCGTAAAAGATTATCGGCTTGCGATGTGGTTATAACGAGAGCGAAATTATTTACGTGCTACGTGAATCATATTGTCTTTAGAATTCGAATGGTATTATGAAGTATGAAGGATAACGCCAAGCTTGAATCGCAATCACAGTTTCCGGCCTATGAGATTAGGAGGGGTGGAAGGCTTCCGCTAAGGCATTTAAACATAAGGCTTTTTTTTCTATCTATACTCCAATGTAGTAATTCTTTTTTATATATTTTTTTAATTATTATTTAATTCTCATTGTTTGCATATTGAAAAATCTAAAGCTAATAGATTATATATCATCACGTACCCTAATTTGTGCATCAAATATTGCAATAAATAACATCACAAATGCCTTAATACATTTTATAACCCGATCACTGTTACTTACAGTAACAAGCCTCAGCTTTAATCTTAAAATGACTCCTTTTCCATAAAGGATTTTTTTGGTAAACTTTACATAAAATGACCTGTGCACTGTCTAAATGAAATATTTGATCATCAAAATGTCTCGATTTTGATGATGATTCGAAGAGAAATGATCGATTCGAGATTCCTCTACACGGCTTTTGTAGAAATGTGCTCATTAGAAGCCCTTGTGCAACGATCCAGCTCATGTGGAAAAAAGTGGAAACGCCTCCAGACTGCCATTAGGGTGAGTGAAGGTTGAGACCGGTCCCTAGTTGACGAGTTTTCACTGTAACAGGCTCTTCACTTTCCTGCAGTCAGTATGTGCAGCTCGTGCCGTGCTGGAAGGAGGCCATTTGCACGCGCCTGCGCAGCCGCTCCACCTCCAGCTCGCGGAAGTAGTCGTCCTCGTCATCCTGAACGATGATCTTCTGTAACTCGCTGATCTCTCGCTCCATCTTGCTTCTCAGCTCTCGTTTCATTTTGTGCAGAGCCTGAAAGATTAAACCAGAATGACGAATATATAAATGTGAGGTAATTTATTCTGTCAAAAATATTATACACATATATTTTTATGTTTATGTGAGCAGCAGGTCTCATCCAACATGCAATTTGGGCACATGCAGCTGCCTTACTAACAGAGCCTACATGCCTTTCAAATTTTTTTTTTTATCTTTAATTTTGTAACTATATATGTATTTAGAGGTAATGAAGAACCTTTGGGATTTAGATATATATAAATATAATTAAATACATCCATGAGCATGCAGCAAGACTGAAATTGTTGTATACAAGATACATTATAGGTATTTAAATTATAAATAGTACAAGTTATGATTACAATTATACATTTTTTCAAAAGTATGAATATTATATTCTTTGAATGTCAGCAAAATGTCAAATGGAAACAAACTAAAAAAAAAGAATGCAGAAAGAACCAATATGAGACTAATTTCTAACGGATGTGTGACTTAATATGTACTGGATATTTGATAGATACCACGTAAATACATTTTAAGCGAATTAGAACTCACCTTTTCCTGGGCTTTCTTGCGTACCTGGATCTCCTCTCGCTCCAGAGCGACTCTTTCTGAGAGGATGGAAAACTGTGCGGGAATAAAATATAATAGATAAATGACTGAGATAAGGAGGGTAACTGTTACTCAAATTGACCATGTTATACTTTTGTAACAACATTCGCACAATCAAGATCACGTTATAAATCAACACAAATTTCACACTTTCCCAGCTCACACCGAGGATTAAAATATGACAATCTTTTCAGTTTTAATCACAAAAGCTAAGACTTAAATGAAAGCCAGCTGCCAGTACCTGATCCTTGTAGAAGTTTTCCATGGCCTCGATCTCTTCTCTGTGTTTGCGTGCGTGCTCTTGACGCTGTTCTTTAGCGTACGAACGCTGTTCCCTCAGACGAGCCTTCTGCAGCTCCAGGCCCTCCTCAAACACCTGCCGAAACATCTGCGTACACACGGACAGACACATCTCAGACCTTCGATGACCAAAGTACCAAAACTTGAACGAGAGATATACAGTTTCCGTTGTATAAAAGATGTAAAGCTGTGCTGTTTTTGATACTTGCTAAAGATTGAGACCAACATGCACTACTAAGGGTACATAAAAACTTGTCTAGCAGATCCGTTTGTTGCTGATTTTGAGATGCGCTTTGCAAAGCCAATGTATAAGACCATTTTTAGAGATTTAAACGCCTTTACACAGACATTACACCAATCAAGCAATGTTAAAGATTAAAGGGAGTTTTAACAATTTAATGCATGTCCTGCCTAATGGAAATGGTAACTAGACATAATTAAGCGGCGATTTGGAGATTTCCGTCAGTCAACCCCCCCCCCAAGAGAGTGCTGAGTAGAGGGAGGAATAGCTGAACTGTGACTCACCCTTTCCTCTCGTGTACGGGCTCTGAGGAGTCGGGCCCGCAGCTGCACGTGGTAATCGTTGTGGTATTTGCGGGCGCGGGCCACCTGCTGCCTCTGGTCCCGCAGCTTATTCTGCGAAGACCTCTGCTGCTGGATCCTCTCTCTAAAATCCTTCTGTGAGAGACAGAGATCATGTTCGATGCAGATAAAAAAAAATATGTATGTTCTTTTCCTTCTTTAAAACTTCAATAAATCTGTGCTCACCAGGCGACGACTGTGCTCTTGCTCTTTGTGCACGATATCCATGAGCAAGTCTTGTCTCTTCTGGGCTTCCTCTATCTATAAAAAAATAAATTTGTGTCGAAGATATTCAAAACCAAACATCAGAAGGCAGTTATAATAACTAACACAGCTCTGTGAATGACTAAGTAATTCACAATTAAGGAATAAAACACTATGGCTATAAAAACTATAAAAAAAAGCCTCAGTCTCTCATACTTCCTATATTTTGCTATAAAAATAGCTGCCGATGTTGCTAAGAAACTGGAAAGTGTCGCTTCCTCCTGTGCTAAAAACTAAAAAAATCCTTTTATAATTGTTCAAATGACAAATGCATTTTTTTTGGTTTGTTTTAATAATTAGGCTTGGATTATATGGAGCACATACCATACATCCAAATCCATGTGCATGAACTCACCTTCTGACCAATCAGGTTTGAGTATTTAACCGAGCTCAGCATAATGACAAGATAAACTATTCATTCGGTACTTCACAGTGACTACAAAGAATCATATCCATAATGCATAATCTGTTCTCACCTGACTGGTGTGTTTGCGTCTGTGTTTGCGCTGGTTGTCCAAAACACCGAGCTGGTCAACCTGCCGGAGCTGCTGCTTCCACATGCGAGATATGGTGTGAGGCGAGAACTGCAGAGGAGGGAAGTCGTCCAAGAGAGTTGGCAACAAGTCGTTCTCCTTCACCCGCACTACACACAAACATACACGAGCTTTCATTCTCCAAGCACGTTTTTTTAAATGAATGGTTTCACTTTTAACAAATTGACAATCATAAGCATGTTTCCATTAAGAGTTCATTTGGTGCAGTCACCTGAACACCCTGACAATTACATCATATAGTCCACTGTACATAACAACAAAAAGAACGCTTATATTAGCTGCTTTGAGAAAACTTGTGTTCAAGAAGAATAGTCTAGACTAGTTCTTGTTAGCAAAATTACTATAAGTATATAAAAAGAAAATACAAAAAAAAAAAAAATATCACACAACACATAAAACTTTAAAGGCAGAAGACGACTATGAGGTTCCAAAGAAAAGCCCAGGATCACAGCCAAATAATATTAATCATGAAATGGGCGAGGGAGAGCTTGAATGATATTTAATGAATGATTTATAATGTAGGTTAGTTTACAGAAAGCACAGTTGTTTTTAATACAGCTGCTTTATACAATACAGGAATATAGCAAGTGACACAACACACCTCTGCAGCCTGTGCTATGTTACAAGGACAAGGACTTACATGGGGCTGTTTTGCGGGTCTGGGCACGAGGCCGGCTGGGAGCTGCAGGTTTGGAGCGGGGACACTTGTGTGGGACGGTCGATGCTGATCTGTAGTTAGGAGATTTTAAAGCGCGAGATGCTTCTTTGCGTATAGCCTCCCTGTACTCTCGCTCCTACATTAACAAAGACGTAAAAAAAAAAAAAAAGGGTTTGTTTTGGCATGATTTTTTTAGTAGAAATGACAATCTATGGATAATGACTTTTTCTTTTTTCAAATGATAACATTTTATTACAATATTATTTACTGTATATTTAAATATATTATATATGGACAAAAGTTTTTGGGCACATGACCATAAGAAGCATATGGTGCTTTTTGAACAACCCACTCCACATCTACTCTCCATTTGATGTTATAATAACCTCCAATAGATTTTGGAGTTTGCTTGTAGAGATTTGTGTTCATTCGGCCACAAGGACGTTAGTAAAGATCGGTACTGATGTAGGGAGTTCTGGGGAGAAATACATATGTCATGCTGAGAAAGGTTTGGGTCTCTTAGTTCAAGTGGATAAAAAATGTGTTGAAACCCCATCTTTGTGGTAACACAGTTCAGAGTTCTATTACTTTTGTCCATATAGTGTAAAAAAAATGTCTCAAAACATGAGATACAAATAAAGAGAAAGTATTTATAACATATGAATCAATATATCATTCAGATGTCCTTACAGCCTCCTGAGCTCGCAGTCTTTCAATTGCCAGATCTACTTTCTGCTGCTCATCGAAGTTCTTCAGCTCAGCCTCATAAGCTTCAGCCACCATCTAGAGGCCAAATCGAGAAAGACACCACAATGATAGTACATCACAACCACACTTCCCCCAGAGTGTACAAACTATTGAAAAGCAATTAACTACATGCTTAGGGTTAAAGGTAACTTTATACACAGCTTATGTGATTTCTCACACAGTGTAAAAAAATACATGAAAAACGATTATGTATGTGTGGTGATCGGACTAGATGTCAGTGTAGCTGATAGAAATTATAAATTTGTAATCAGGCAGCAACTGTCATGTAACATAATAAAACACTGACTTTATTTTCTAGGTCAGTTACACCGTTGTGAAGGTTTTGTCCGGGCAACTACAAGGATGCACAACAGTCCCATTTCAGTATAATCTATTTCTTCTGCAGCACATACTAAGTTTTAAGGTTTATAAGTGAAATTTTCCAATTTAGATTTATATCTTTATTTTGCTAATCCGTGAGATTTTCTGTTGAGACGTATGATTATGTATGATGACTAAATGCATCCACAATGTATGAATATATAAGCCAATGTGAACGCAATATTAGGCAGGTGGTTGTAATGTTATGGCCATAAGGTTATGCAAGGTCGGTGTATTTGTTACATTGCACAGCAGATCATCTGCTCTTCTTCAACTGTATCTGACCTGGATTTTTCTCTGCTGGTCCTGAATGTGTCCGAGCTCGTCGTGCCGCCGTCGTGCCGTGTGTTTCCGTGTGTGTGTAAGCGGAGTGCCCTCTGGCATGCTCTGACTTGAACGACACACTGGAGGAGGTGAAGGGGAAAGGGAGCGCGTGCGAGGAGGTCTGTTCACGCTGGTCTTGTCTGTGTAGGAAATAAACATCGCATCACATCATATTCAAAGACATGGTTGATTTCAAAATCTAATGAAAGCTACAGCAGAAAGAGTTACAAAAGGTACCTGTGGGTCTGGGGACACGTCTGCACTCCATGACACTGTCACTGTGGTGGGAATGTTTGTCCTCCTCTGCCGGCTTTGACTTGTCCCCCGTCTCCCCCAAAGCCCTCTTTAGCATCTGCATAAGTGGGACAAACTTATAAATGGACAGGAAAAAATCATTTAAAAATGCACTTTTCTCTTCACATAACCCAGTCACTGATATTACTGTCACTGTTGTGCTTCAACACAGACAAAAATAGGAAACTGAGGCAAAAGTACCCAACACTCACAAGATCGAGCTCCTCGAGACGACAAGCGAGTTTCTCGGACATCTCATGCAGCTCCTGCTCTGTTTGTCTGTTTTTCTGACTGCGCCTGGATAACGGGTCTTCATTTTCCTCAATCAGCCTTAGGCAAAAACAGAAATACCTCAGAATGCCTCTTGCAGTACTTTATAGAACAACATTCAAGAGGACATTTTTGATTCATTCCAGCACATGTGTCCTTTACTCAGTTTTCTACCTCCTGCTCCTGTAGCTCCTCCGTCTTCCAGAGGATGAGCCAGAACTGTAAAACTGCTCTTCATCGCTCTGCCTCTCTTCCACTCGGCTGTGTGTGCGAGTATCCTCTCTCTGGTCCTGTTCATGTGGAAGGGACATGAGTAGCACGTCCGGCTGAGTTTGGAACAGGACACGCCGTGCTCCCTCTCTACCTGCCTGTAAGGAAGAGATTTTCAGTTTCATATCAAATAAGATGTCATGGACATGGAATGTAAATCTTTGCACACACTAAGATTAACAAGACATTAATATGTATGCAAGCTTCAATGTCATGTTTAAACAAGTTTGTTAAACAATTTTCTTACAACAATTGTGTGACTAAAACTTTAAAAAAGATAATTTTCCTTTTGTAGTAATACTGGTTTCCTATTTTGCCTTAGGTACAAATGTAAAAACTCAGCATCCTACCTCCACTTGTGCTTTGGGAGCCTCAGGCTGTGTTTCTTTCATGCTCTGTTCAGACCTCTCGCTTTCTGCTAGAGACAAACAAACTGCTGCTCAGCATTATTGCAATCTAGGAGCAAAATTACTTCCTTCTATAATTGTGATCATTTGAATTCTAATTCAATTCAGCTTGGCATTGCCACTCATTCATGCAGCACATGCACTAATAGAAGAATAAATGATCAACGTGTTTTCATCAGGCATTTACACAGTGGTGATATAAAGCTGATGCATACCAGAAGTGTGAATCCCATTGGTCTGAATACCATTACACTTTGGGGAATGACCATTCTGTAAAAGAGAGCAGAGAAACATGTTAGCATCAAAATAAAATCCAAATTTACAACTTCAAATCCCAAAGTCTGCCAGAGAGCCACTGTTAGGCCCTTGAGTAATACAAAGGTGTGTGTATGGAAGCCGTGTGGTGTGAAAATGCAAAACACGCACAGACACTAACCCGGGCACAGGGTCCAAACAGAACCCCTTTCGCTGTGAGGCAGTCATGCTACCCACCATGTTCCAAATCAATACATCTAAACGATTAGATATAAATGTAAACAAACCAAGGGTTGCATCAGACAGGACACAAGCTAGACACAAAATCTGCTGCCTCAATGTTTGCATCTCGTGTTGCACTCTTCATTTGCTTATTCAAACCCCTTCTCACATACGGTCGATTCTCAGCAGCCAGCTTCACCACGGCAGCTCGGTGTTTGTGTGTGCTACAGCTGAGCGAATCTATGACGCAAACCTCAATCCCTCCTTTTAACCACTTAACAAAAGAAATGACCTCATTGAGTTGCTTCAATAGGAATGGTTTTCCCTTTCAGTGCAGGAATTCCTTTCCCTGGGCTTCCTTTCTGCAAGGAAAGTGTTATTTTATGTACTTAGTAAAACATCGAGCTAAACTAGTGGGTGTTAAAGCATGTTGTAACATTACAGCTGTGACAGATGTAGCAATGTGTGTTTAGGAGTTTCTGTGGCGATGACGCAGTGGGATGCAAGTCAGTCATCGGCAGCCTCCAAGCCGGAGGCACTGTGTAGCTGGAGTGTGTGCGCGAGTGTGTAAACATGATGGAACAGGCAGAATTTTTGCCACTGAAATAGACAATGGAAAAGAAATTCCATGTAACAAATTAACAAAGCTTACTTATAGCCATAAAATTCCTAAATACAAAAATATGAACGTGCTTTGCATTGGTCTTTCCACATTGGCTTTTTTTTAGCCAATCGGGCAGCGTCACCCCCTCTGTAGTGCCAAAACGCATTACACAATTGTAAAGAGCAAATAAAATCAGAATTGCAAAAAAAAAATTGTCAGAACTACGAGGGAAAAAAAGAAGAAGACGGAATTATGAGAAATAAAGTTGCAATTGCGAGAGAAAAAAAAACTACTGTACTTCTTATCCAATTACTCGACTATTCAATGTAATAATCGGTAGCTACAACATCAATATATATAAAAATATATATTCTATATAATTAATATGGAAGTTACTATAACAGTGATGTGTCCACAACTCGTCCATACACTGTGTGTGCGGATATTGATAATTGTACCGATGAAAAAAGAGGAGGAAAATAAAAACTTTGGATGATGTCTTACCTGTTTATTTGTCCACTCTGCATCACCCTTATTATTCTCTGTGTGAGGCAATGATGAGGAAGCATGAGGTGTTTTCCCTGCTCGATGTGGAGTGGTCTGGTGGGGAGGCTGCAGAGGAATGGCTGAGTGAAAGGACTCAGGCTGCTGAGAAGGTTGAGCTGTGGGTTGATCGGGGTCACTGCGAGCTTTCTCAGTAGAAATGACTGAAATGTAAAATAAATAAATAAATAAAAATTTGTTAAGCATTCCAGTGTTTCAACAACAAGGTTGACATTGCTAGGTATACGTTAACACCTAAAGGTACAGACTATATTCAGGTGCACTTGTGCTCTCATAATTAAAGTGCACCTTCTTGCTTTGTGGTGAATGTACGAGCTGAATCGCCCAACCGGATCAGCTCAGCTGTCGACTCCGATTCATCTCCGTTCCAGGAATGGAGGGAGAATTTACTGGACTGGATATCAGAACTGAAATAAAAATGATAAGAAAGAAATGAGGACAATGTAAATTATAAAGTTCTGTTTTTATTCTTCTTGCATTACTGATTTTTGTTATGATTTTTTTTTATTCAACAGCACCATTTGTTTTTCCGTTGCTAAAAGACTTGCTAACAAATGATAATGTGCATTTCTTAAACAACTGATTTAGTCATTTGTAATGTGTAGAAATCTTGTTCTATCCACACTCCATGTCCCATTGCTGGTGAATGCAAATTCGATTGTTTAAAAAGTGTTGTTTAATTGATTTCCCAGAACACCACTCTGAAGCTGTTTTGAGAGCTTTCCAATTGTGTTAATGTAGACATGAATCTCGGAAAAGTGTTTATTGTATGAGCTTTGAGGTGCCTTCCCAGCCTGTGTATTATGACTAATAAAGTAAAAAGCTACAGCACCACCAAAACCAGTTCCACTGCATTCACAAGATACTCACTATAGCTTGCTGGTGTAAAAAACAAAAAAAAATTATAATAATAATACAAATCAATTTGTCCATACAATGAATGAATATGTCCCTGGTTTTGCTAAATGTTTTGTTCATGAACAACTTGAAGAAGATTTCTATATTCACAGCATCCTGGGAGACATTTTTTAAATAATATCTACTACATTTCTATGGATGCACTTTGTGAGACGTCAGGAATGAAAGCAAACTGTACACACCAAACTTGTTCCTGCTTCCTTCTACTGTTAAACACCATTACAAGGCTGGCATGTCAACAGGTTTTCTTTTAACCGGTTTGTACGCTGCCGCATTGCAACTAATGCAGCCCTGATACAGAAATGTCAAGGTAGTAATAATAATGTCTATTTACACTGCGTGTGTTTGTATGTGTAATGCAAAGGCCTTACTGTGTGCTTGATATCTGAGACAGTTTCTCCTCTTTATCCTGCGCCTGTGTTTCTGCAGGGGGCACAGTACCATTAAGCTCTGTGGGGACAGAAACAACGACTAAGCACATGACGACAATGAAACGAAACAGTACAACTTGTCCTAATACAGAGCTTTTTTGTGTAAACAATTACGAATTAACTTACAAGATCTTCTTTTGAATATTAAACCATGATATATGGTAACATAACATTTTTATAAACATTGGCATCATATCATATTCTCCTGTTCGACTCAGTGGTTGCCTAGGTTACTCTGATTGGTCGGAAGGCTTTAATGAATTACTGTGTGAAGTTTTTTTGAAAAAAAAGGAAAGATTCATTCTTTTTTTTCTGTCAGAGAACAAGCAGTAACTAATAACATAATTTGTATTCGTTCAAATTTTCCCATTTCCTACAATGACAATGAATACGATGCATTTAAAAAAATAAAAACACGTGTGTAAAATAGCAGATTAGTACATTTAATTATTGACCAAACAAATGATTCTATCTTTCCAAAATTCCATATTCAAACTTTGGGAACCAGCACAACAGAGCAGATATTTTTAGCTCGGATTTGCATTTAGATCCAGTGCAAAAAAAAATGCGTGAAGATCAAGATGCCAAACATGTCTTTGCTCGTTCAATGAATTACAGGCGATTAAAAAAAAAGAGAGAGAGAAAGAGAGAGAGAGAAACGTGTAAGATTGCGTTAATCAAATTTTCACCTGAACCGTTCTGGGAAATGACAATATTAACTGATCTCTATACAAAACAGTGCTTCCCTAACATTTATAATTCAAGGTAATGAATTGAGCCAGACCCATTATGGAGACAATGCAGTCTAATGGGTCACAGCAGAGTCAGACTTGCCCGGCAAACAGCGCTCTTAGATCATTTAATACCTGACCAGACGCCGGTAATCCCTGCTTGAGCTGCTTCCAACGCCAGTTATATCCAGTTTGTTCATGTGGGCGAGTTTATGAATGAAACCCAGAGTGAATCAGCAAGATGAAAGACACCACAGCTCACCCTCACAGACTCGATCGCAATAGGTTCAGACAGGATGGTAAACAATCACACATATTGAAAAAGATAGTGTTAACCTCCATTCGGGAGATCTTCTTCCTCACTGAGCTGTTCTGTAAGATACTCCAGGAGCCCATCAAAGATCTCCAGAAGGTTACGGATGGAATCCTTATCTCCCTTCACAATGTTCTCACCTACATAAAGAGACAAGAATTGGAGCACTGGAAATTAAAAAAAATAAAAAACAGCAACCAACAAAAAACACGACTTAGAAACAGGCTCTGTACAAAAGCAGCAATGTTCCCTTTAAAACAAGGGGCTCTATTTAGCACATGCACAGCAAAACACACCAACCCCCCAGCAAATATATCCACTGTTTCATCTGACTAAATCTTGAACTGCTACAAGAGGTGATGGACATAAGAAGTGATTTTTACTAAAATGTGAAAAAGATCGAGATACAAACATGACAATAATATGGGTGTTCGATGCATTTTAAAATTATGAATCTAAAGCAACTGCGATGTTGGAACATCAACATCAATCTATGCAAGCCATGGAGTTAAACATATAATAAGCATTCAAGGTACATCACATTCTTTTGTGGAATGTCTGCACCATTACCGAGAATCAAATGTGCATAATGTCCACAATCACAGCACATTATAGGTTATATAGTTACACAATCATGTTATAACCAATAACAAGTCTCTTTAATAGCTTATTGATATCAATAACGCCAGTGCTTCAATCTAGAACGATCAGCGAAAGATGCCCACGGAAGTCCGTCACTTGAGCCAACTTTGGAGCTCCATGTCTGGTTAAAAACAACAACCCAGACGCTGCAATTATAAGTAATTGTATATCTAATACTTAATTATAAAAATTATTTTTAGAAGCGGTTCTAAATTATGTTCACAATATAATTTCAGATTTTTACTAGCAAAAAATTATGGTTTTTGTATATTGTTTTTGCAGCCAGTATCGTGAATCTAATTATGACCAGAACATATGGTTAGACCCCCAAATATTAACAGCCGCACACAAGAAAATCTCACAAGTCTGCACCTGTGATGTGAGATAAACTGATCTGGAGATAGTCCAAGGCCAGTGAGTCAATCACAGACTGTACGTTGTGAATATCATCTTCTTGGCTCTTCGGTACTACGACGTAATCTGAAAAACAAAGCAGACATTTTTAGTAAAAGTGACTTTATTTCTCATAAACATCCAGCATTTCTGGTGCATCCACCAGTAACCATTTCGCCTGCCTGAAGTTTGAGGCTGTGTGGGTATAAATGAGGCCTCCTCGACTCCTGGACGGGTCAAATGACTTTCCCAAAACACCTTCAATCCTCCTCGAACTAAGGATTCAAATGCATCAGGGTTCGATTTTGACTGACAGAAAGGCTGTATGTGCATGTGACAAAATCCGGAAATTACCCGAACTCCATTTTTATAATTATGGTGTACAAGAACCTATATAATGCATTAAAACCCAAATAAAATGCTATTTGAAATTCAACCACAGAACAATTTTTTTTTATTTTAGAATAAACCTGCAAATACTATTTTCCCCCTATTTCTATGGCATTCAATTATATAAAATCTTTTATTAAAGACTTTTTCCAGAGTACTGAAAGTAAAATCATAAGATTCTGCTTCTGTATGTACTCACACACAACCTCTATTATATTCCTTCTTATCAAACTTTATTATTTGTTTATTTATTTATTTATTTTTTTACATACAGCCCTGGCCGACCAGCAAGATCAAAAGCAAAGTAAGTATGTCTTAAATATGCCCACCTGGTACTTTTTCGCCTAAGATAGCTTCGTATAAGGCCACAAACACACTGGCATCGCACTCTGTGAGCTTCTGTACCCTCAGGTTAACGTTACACTTGCAGATGAGATCATTGGCCACATCCACCCAATCTGTGAAAGAGTTCATAAGAGTCAGTACCACAAAAGAAAAAATATACACGAGAGAGAGAAATATGCAAGTGAGAAGTTGTGCATATATATAAAGTGAAAATAAAACATTGCCAGATCCACTGTTTTACAACACAGACCTAAAAGACACTGATTGTCCATGGCCTGGAAGTTTACATTAGATTCATTCATTCTTTTTTTTCTCTCTCGCTATACTTGTTATAAGACAGGAGTATTTCAGTGCTACTTTGGTCAGTTGTATTAAAATATATTTAATATTCAAACAGAATGAAAAATGTATAATCGGTTGATATTCTTTAACATTTATAGGAAGAGTCTCCAGTGTCAGCACGTTGTATCGGTCAGTAAGTTTTGCACCATGGGAAAGCCTTCAGAAGTGTATAAAACAGTTTCATTGACTACTGGGAGAATTATGTAATGTAAAGCGAACACCGATGGCCTCCAGACATGATGATTTTAACTATAGACTGCTTTTGATTAACGTATTTTCCCCTGACAATATCATTTCAGATAAGAGGGTTGTTTTCATGTGACAATCAAAGCTCATTATCTGAAAGAAACTAAGGCCTGGTAATTAATTCATCTCACCGCAGCGACACAACTGCTAATAAGCACCATCATCTTTATCAATCGCTAGACTAAATTGTGTCTACCTGAAAAATTTTACGAACAGAATTCACACCAGATTTGCAATGGAAAAATATTACAAACATTAAACACCACTCCTCTGAGATCAGTGGGGGGGCTTCAACTACTTAGCTCTACAGCTATAACTCATGGTATGGATTTGCACCAAAGAAGAAATGCATCTTTAGAACAAGATTGTGAAAGTGATCATTAATAGCGGTTGAGGTTACATTCATACACAAGTTTCTCGAGAAAAGTTAGGGGTTTTATTCTCAGGTTGCGTTAAGTAACGATTACACCGCGTTCTCACATCATTCTTCCAAGACGATCGTTCTTCACAATGAGATGGTACCATTGCACATGCGTTATCACAGATTAATTTATACAATACAATAAAGATGCTTGAATGACAGACCTGTGGATACATGGGGTCAAGTAAATAAAATAGTTCTTGAAGTAATATGGATAGTTTTCATTCTGTTTACACGCCATATTTATAAATATTTATATTTTTCACTCGAATCCATCCTAAAGCGTTGTATAATCGCATCCCATATTCCTATTGTTGGTTTTAAGACCAGCATTGTGCGGCGATCATACTGAGGTTCCAATCCAAATTTTATAAAACAACCAAAACCTTTTAAACCTTTGAACTCGGTCTTCATCGTCGGAAAGAGAGCAGAGTCCGCAGGACCCAAATCTGGCAAGTAGGGTGGGTGTGCTGAGGTGAGATCATGTTGTGTCCGGCGAGGAACTCACGTGTGAAAAGCAGCTCGGTGACACATTGTGTACGTGGACAGAATGTCCACAAGACAATGTCTTTTGTTACAACTGACTTATGAAGGTCGGTGCTCCCTGTGACTGTGCAAGCAGCCTCGTGCTGCCATCTGTTGGCGTGTTACAAAACTACTCTCGAAACTTTTTGCTACCACTATGTATGTTGCCTCTGTAGGTGTTCACTATGGATTCACTATGTGGTATAGGAGATTTTGTCGATTTTAGATTGCATACAAGTCTGAATGAAATCTTCAAAAAACAAATGATGCTGTTTATAAATAGTGCTTGGACCCCGCAAATCGCTGCTTCAGGTTATAATGTAAAGTTGGGGGTTTGCTAGGTCATTTTTAAGTTGTTGGACTAAAGATAAAGTATAATATAGTAAGAAATACAGAAGAACATACGAGTACCTGGCGTTATTTTGTTGTATTTACCAGTCAATTCTGGAATACAAGTATAAATACTATAAGGAAATAAGTGTAACAGCCGTTGACAGTGGTTCATAGTGATAACTGGTATGTTCCCACGTTGAACAGAATTAAATGACCAAGCAGTTCTTATTAACAAATTAACATTCAAATAAGTATAAATACACATTAGAAATATTCGAAAGAATTGATGAGAAGCAAGGCAAGAGTTTCAAAACGCACTTCCCCTCCTAGCCTGGAGCTAACTTTTGAGGCTTGCGTTACTCACTCGGTAACGAAGGCTGGGGCTACGGGCGTTTCATGAAACTGACCGTTCAAGGGATCGCGTTCCAAACGGCTCGCTGCTCACTATATAGGCACACTACATACAGTGTGAAATCAAGGCTAATCCACATCCTAGAAGCTAGATAGCTGTAAAACAAGGAAGCTATTTGGAACGCAGCCGTTGGCGACTCACCTCTCTCCTCGGTTCCCATCTGATTCAGGTTGTTTTGGGTCGGTAGAAGAACAAAGAGTGTCGTCCAAGGAAACAGGCGACTCTGTTATACGTAAAATGATTTATAAATATAAAATAGGCACCGTTTTCATTAAAAACAAAGCTAAAATAAAACCGTCTCCGCTGAGAAGCGCCACTGCCCAACTGTAAGACACTCAAACAAAATGCTCACGAGTGCACGGAGCGTGGACCAATCAGAGCCCAGCTTGTATATAAGGGGCGGGGCTTGTGCCTGCCGCAGAAAACGAACGGAAACGCATCCACCTATGTGGAACGCTTAAAGGACATTTAAAAACACCACGGTGTTCTGATTGGCTATAGCGCTTTCATGGGTTTTTTTTAACATTAAAAACTTATCAGGGATCTAATAATCAATAGTTTTACTGCCAGTCCGTGTTTAATCCCAGATTATTGTCAAACAAAAAAATAATAATACGGAAGTGGTTTTAAAATATTTCTATGACGTCGGTCCTTTCCGTCGACGTCGCATGTCTCCTTCCACGGAAGTTTTCGCTCCATAAAATAGTTCCTTGGATACAGATTTAAAGTGCTCAGTGTCTTTTTAAAATAAGATGCAAAGACAATATGTGTAACAATACGAATACGCAGAGTTACTTTTTAAAACTGAATATATGTGACAAATAAGGAAAAACGGCTGAATTTTGCAGATCGTGGAAGGGTTAAATGTAGTTCGGCGCGCAGCGTATTGATACTGCATGTCCCTGTTCTTGTAAAGCGTCTGATAACGTTTTTTACCCAGCCGACCGGCATTTTACAGAAGCCATTTTATAGTCTCTCGGAAAGGTTGGGTAGATAAATGATCTAATATTTACTATTGTATATACATATCTATTTTTTTTCCATTTAAAGCGTAAACATGCCTGGATATTCAGACAGAGACCGCGGACGAGATAGAGGGTACGTTTGTATATTGATTTTTATTTCCGTCAGGAAATCCAGCTGTGCTGCATCCGCCCTGTTAAATATGGTGTCTATGGTTAAAAAATCTTATATATAAATAAAATGTGTAAATGTATATACCCAACGTATGCGACATTATTTAGTATTACTTTTATATTTTTTATTACATTTAATTAGAAACCCGTTTTTTTGTTTTTTTTTTTTGTTTTTAAGCTTTTAGTATTTACAAAACAAAACAACAACATTCCAGGGTTGGGGTCGCAATGTGGCTCAAACTTGGTTGAGTCCCAAATAGCTATTTTGTGCATAAATAGGGTACTTCACAGGCGGCCAGTGTAGTGTTTTTTCGTATTCCTGGAAGTGCACTTAATACCGTGTAAGGATCCATTTGCATTACGTGAATGTGGATTCAAAATGCCGGCTCACCCTGGCTTTGTTCTCGCCCTGTTCAGGATTAAAATGGCAGCGGGAAATGCGCCACACTTTTGTGTTCTCCAAACACATGCACAGGCTGTAAAAAAACAACAACAACATGTCGCTTTGTTCTAAACTGCAAGCGGGGTGTGTTGTTTAAATAATAAACAACAATTCAAGACATTGTGTTTGTTTATCTTGCACGAGCCTGTTCTAAATGATGTGCTTTCAGTTTCTAAACTTTCTATTAGGCATCTTTCTCTCTGACATGTAGCCTGGGCTTTGCAAACTGAGTTATCAAAGGAAAAACTCAGAAATTGCATTTTTATGTGTGACGACAATGTTAATCATTAGACCGACAATTGTGTCCTAAAACAACACACAAACATCCTGAAGTTCACACATGACATCCTGTGGAAAAGAAAAGAATTCTAAAGCCTGGTGTAATCAATCATTGGTCAGTCTTGGTAAATAACACAGTATTCAGTAGCAATGAAGAAACATTGTTTTCCCTCTAAACACAATGTCAGTCTTCATCACAATGTTGTCTGCACTTGAAGGAAAGTGGTTGTGAGGAAATGCAGTGTGCTGGACCAGAAAAACTAATAAATCAAACGTGTGTCTATGTGTAAATACTGTGTGACCAAAAATAGGCGATTGTGTTTTTGTTTTGGTCGTTAACGCCATGTTTGTTTGGTAGCTGTTATATATGATTGTTCTGAACAAAGCAGGGTTTGAAATGTAATGTTTACAGTCATAGCACAGCCGAAGATGATTATTTTATTGTGCCGTCAGCATCCCTTGGATGGAAAAGTGTGCTCTATGATGATTTTTTTTTAGAATCTTAAGAGAATGAGTTGTAAAGTTGCAGCCAGATGCATAACTGAGAAATATTCAAGTCAAGCAGCTTTTACTGGCATTTCAACCATATATAGCTGACACAATACACAGTAAAATTAAACAACGTTCCTCCTGAACCCTGGTGCTACATACAACAACAATCACAGAAAACACAGGGCTAAGGACTAGTACGTGTCCTTGTGTTGCGTGCAACCTGGTGCAAAGAGTGCAAAGACAACGCAAGACAAATACACAAAACACAAAACAGTTCCACCAGGAAACCTGTTGTAAAGAGCTAATTGGATCGAGGGGAAAAACAAAAACTACAGGACGGCTGTAATAGACAGAATTTGTTGCCGTTGGTGGTTTTGCTAATTGTAAAAATGGAAACCTCCTGATGTTTTTTTACAGCAGTTATGGCAGCAGTGCTCCTCGATTCGGCGGAGGCCGCAGTGGGCCGCAGTCATCTGGAAAGTTCGGCAATCCCGGCGACAGACTGCGCAAACGGCACTGGAACCTGGACGAGCTTCCTAAATTCGAGAAAAACTTCTACAAGGAGCATCTGGAAGTCACCCGGCGATCATTGGTTAGTCCGGCTTTTTAAATTGTTCATTGGGCCCGACACAACTGTACCAATTTTTCTTTTGAACCTTTCTTTGTCAAATCTAATTATTGCCCCCCCTCCTCCCTCGGAAAACAGCAAGAGGTGGAACAGTACCGCAGGGCAAAAGAAGTAACAGTCAAAGGCAGAGACTGCCCAAAGCCTATTATGAAGTTTCATGAAGCCACCTTTCCAAGTGAGTGCGCAGTATTTTAAATTTATTTATTTACCCTATGTTTCTGTTGGTGTGTGGTTTTTGTTTTAGTTTTAGGTTTTCATTAGTTAGAATACTAAACCGAAATATTAAAGCAGCCTTTTGCACTTGTGTTACTGTGCGATTGCTAATAGAATATGTGATTGTTACAGATTATGTAATGGATGTTATCAAGAAGCAGACATGGACTGAGCCCACTCCCATCCAAGCCCAAGGCTGGCCACTCGCACTAAGTGGAAAAGACATGGTCGGCATCGCCCAAACCGGCTCTGGAAAAACCCTGGCAGTAAGTCCTCTAAAATATCTGCAATTAGCAACACTGGGGGGACAAGGTCAAACGATTATGCAGCTACATAACATTTTTCAACCCATATGTCACTCCATAGACTTATTTATTTTTGCGGTGTCCATAAAATGTCACTGTTCTGCTCCTTAAACCAAGGATGTTGTTTTGTTTTACAGTACCTGTTACCAGCTATCGTACACATTAACCACCAGCCATTCCTTGAGCATGGAGACGGTCCGATTGTAAGTTTTCAACATTTTGGTCCTTTTATTAACTAGTGAGTCCACCAAACTGCTGGGCTGTGGCTCTTCAGGTCTAGAATTGAACTCCCAGTAGTTATAAGAAGTAAGTTGTGGTAGGTTGGGTTGTTCTATGCCTAAAAATGTGTATCCTGACCTCTTGCTTTAGTGCTTGGTGCTGGCCCCCACTCGTGAGCTGGCGCAGCAAGTGCAGCAGGTCGCTGCAGAATACGGACGAGCCTCTCGCCTGAAGTCCACCTGCATCTACGGAGGAGCTCCAAAAGGACCACAGATTCGAGACCTAGAGAGAGGTAAAAACAGAACACACTAAGATTGATATGGAAACTAGTGTATGTGTGGGAGATTGGATGGATGGATGGATAGATAGATAGATAGATAGATAGATAGATAGATAGATAGATAGATAGATGTGCATTTGTTCTGAAATTAGTAATATATAAACTGCCATAAATATATTGGTTTCTTCAAGCAATTGTTGTCTCTCTCCGTTCAGGTGTGGAGATCTGCATTGCGACCCCTGGCCGTCTGATCGACTTCCTGGAGGCTGGTAAGACCAACCTGCGGCGCTGCACGTACCTGGTCCTGGACGAGGCCGATCGCATGCTGGACATGGGCTTCGAGCCACAGATTCGCAAAATTGTCGATCAGATTCGCGTAAGTGTGAAATCACGTACACTTTCCACTTAACATGAATAATTCATATTGTTTGGAAAGCATCATTGTGAATCTGATTTTCCTCTCCTAATAGCCGGACAGGCAGACCCTAATGTGGAGCGCCACTTGGCCCAAAGAGGTGCGCCAGCTGGCCGAAGATTTCCTGAAGGAGTACGTTCAGATCAACGTCGGAGCTCTGCAGCTCAGCGCCAACCATAACATCTTGCAGATTGTCGACGTCTGTAACGACGGAGAGAAGGATGACAAGTAAGAAGAGAAGCGTTTTTGAGAGCTGCATTTTATCTGTGTTTGTTAGTGAAGGATATCATTTCTGTATTTCTTTCTTTCTCCATCAGACTAATCCGCTTGCTGGAGGAGATAATGAGTGAAAAGGAGAATAAGACCATCATTTTTGTAGAGACCAAAAGACGGTGTGATGAGCTGACCCGGAGAATGAGAAGAGACGGGTAAGAGCTCGGTAGAATTAAAAGATCTTTGTTTTCCTGCTGTCCTTAAACAAACAGCCCGAAAAAATGTTTTCTAGGTTTTAATGATTGAATGCCATAATCAAATGAAGCCTTGCTTGTTAGTCAACTAATAATGGGATGAGTAGTTTTTGCTTTTCTCATGCAGGTTAAAGGGTTAAGAGCTTAAGACTGAGAAGTCTAATGTAAGTGTTGTTTGTGCTTCAGGTGGCCTGCTATGGGAATTCATGGAGATAAAAGCCAGCAGGAGAGAGACTGGGTCCTGAACGGTAAGACGCGCACAAATCTTTCAAAGAACTCCACCACACGGTTTTCAGACTTTTCTGAAATAATCAACTTCTTCCCTTTTATAGAGTTCAAGTACGGTAAAGCGTGCATCCTGATCGCGACAGACGTGGCCTCACGTGGATTAGGTCAGTATTTTTCGAGATGGCTTGTGTCGTCTCTTCCCTTTTTTTTTTCTTTTTCTTTTTTTTGAAAAAACCCCAAGGAAAAAAAAAATTGTTTCTCTTTTAAAGAAAGTGATTTTTGCTTTCTTTAACTTCTTCTCTATGCATTCTGAGTTTTTCTCACCTAAAGGTGCAGTCTTTGTGGCAGGGCCTAGGCATGACAAGCCCCAAGGCCGGCAGAGGGGGAAGGAGAAGTGGAAGTGAGCGACTGGCGGCCACCCAGTCGCTTAGAGAGGTGAAATTTATTAAAAGCAAAAAAAGCAAAAACCCCCAAGTCCGAGCTCATCTCTGTGTGCCAGTAACCTTCAATAAGGCAGTGTGGCTAAGCCTTGGCTATGATAACCTAGCTCTAATAATACACACCTGTTCTCTGTCCATGGATTATCGATAACAAGTTTTTGTAACGGTTGATTTTAGTCATCTTTCTATCTCAAACTACCAAAATGAATTAAAGCTTGATGCTGTTTGTTTATGCCTTGCATGCAGTATGTAAAAGCGTCATCGTATGGCAATAGGCACTTGTTTGAGATTTGGAAAGATCCTTCTCGATGCATGGACGTTTAAGCAATAATTAGACGTTTAGTCTTTTTATTTACAATTTGTTTTTGCTTTTTTTTGTTTGTTTGTTTTTTCCTCGACTCAAAGCACTGTTCATGGAATGGAGAGAGCAGTTTTTCAACTTCCTGTATCACAATTGGTGAGACTGGCACATTTATAAAGGGGCTCTGGGACACCTATAGACAGTGGAGCAGAATCTTAAAGGGGGAAAAAAAAAAAACACCCTCAAAGAGAGTAAATCATCAGCAATGACTATCCATTTCCACGATTGAAGTTCCTCCCTCTCCTGCATTTTTCATTCTTTTCAAAAAGTCATGTCGAGACCTGCCAACGAGAGACATTTTCTCAAGTGAACACTGGCTTCTGGGAGCATCTTGCCTAGACGAGACTGTGATGAGGGATTTTGCGGTCGCTCATTAATAACCTCAAACAGAGTGGGGGGAGGACGCAACTAAACAACACCGTTTTTCCCCCTTTCTTTTTCGTACCTTTGGCTCTTGTGGGTGCCCTCACGTTAGCCACGGTCTTTTTGGTCTGGGCAAGACAGCAGTGTGGCCTTTTGTTAGCGAGCTTCTTATGAGTGTGCTGAAAGGGGGGTACTTTACACAAAAAAAAGGACCTATAGCGCAAAACAAAAAAGCCACGCCCAACGGTCCTGTGTGTGTCGGCACACGAGGAGGCAAGAGTGCGCATAGTGGCCCTACTGCGTTAGAAGCACCTGGATGTCACTTGACAATTTGTGGGGAGTTGGCTGCATTGGGAAAGGACTAGTGAATGCATACTCCTTAATGGTAAGACGTTTATTCTCATGGTTTGGTAAACAAAAAACGGGAGGGAGGTGGACGGTGATCTTGGGTCTGTTTACTTCTGGTGACTTTAGGTTCTGTTTATTTATTTGAATGATTTTTCTTTCTAATTGTGGGATTAAAGCAAATGGAGTGTGCATCCTTTCTCTCTTCCCATGGTAGTGTTCCCACTGAGACAATCATGCTTTTATTTATATTTTAATATGTACATAAAAAATATATATCCTAGGACCTGTACCTTAACACTTTCCTGGTTTTCTTTCAGCCCAGCTAAGTATCCAGTAATTTCCTGACTTTCTTTGTTTTTCGTTGCTAACTTGTGTTTTCTCGGTGTGGTGGCTGTGGTGTGCAAAAAAAAAAAATTTGCTGCCACATTCCCTTTTTGCCACACTGCAACGCTTTACAGATGTGGAAGATGTGAAATTTGTCATCAATTATGACTACCCTAACTCCTCCGAGGACTATATACACCGAATCGGCCGTACGGCCCGCAGTCAGAAAACGGGCACGGCCTACACCTTCTTTACTCCCAACAACATGAAACAGGCCAACGACCTGATCTCGGTCCTGCGCGAGGCCAGCCAAGCAATCAACCCCAAACTGCTCCAGATGGCCGAGGACCGAGGAGGTAAAAACGCCAAAAATCATAATCGGTTGTTTTGCTTAGATCAGTATTCGGATTAGAATATTAAAGTTACAATTTAGGTCTACTCCTTAAATGACGTTCTGTGACAACAGGCACCAATAACTATGTTTTGCCTAATTGTGTGTGTGTGTGTGTGTGTGTGTGTGTGTGTGTGTGTGTGTGTGGTTCAAACACAACCACACACACAATTATGTTTTACATTTTTGTAATCCATTTAATATTACGCTATTTATGCTTATTACGATCCTCCATAACCCTCCAAGTGCCTGTGAATTGCCTTCCAGTAATCAGTTTAACTGAACATGCCACTTTTATTCTGCAGGACGTTCCAGAGGCGGTCGGGGAAGCTACAAGGACGACCGTCGGGACCGCTATTCCAGTGGGGGTAGGAGAGATTTTGGTAGCTATAGGGATAGAGATGGTGACCGGGGTTACAGCAGTGGCCCCAAAGCACAGAACGGCAGTTACAGCGGGGGCGGGAGCTACGCCAAAAGTAACGGTAGTAGCAGTAACTATAGTAGCAACAGCTACAACAACGGGGGAAACCCAAACTCTTTCGGAAACCAGAACTTCCAAAACCAGCCATTCCAGGGGAACCAGGCGCCCGCCCAGAACGGCATGAACCACCCTCCCTTCCCTTTCAACCCACCTCAACCCCCCCAGCAGCCTCCACAGCCCATGGTGCCCTACCCCATGCCTCCTGCATTCCCCCAATAGCCTAGAATCAGACCCGACACAAACACATGCGCACGCACAAAGATACTGAAGTAAATGTTAGTCTTGTTTAAGATTAATATTATTACTATTATCCTTTGTACTGTTTAATTTGCTTACAGTGAGGTTGGAGGCGTACTTATTTGTGCACTTAACCGATCTCGGTGCAGCCGAGAGCTGTCGCACATCCTTCACCTCTTCTTTCTGTCCTTGTTTTGTTACATTCCTCAGTAATTTATTTTTACTAGGTAATGTATATACATTTTTTTTTTTCTTTTTCGATTTAGTGTATGTTCACAGTGACCTGTTTACAAAACTTGATTGGAGAGCCACGCATGGGCCCTCAAATAAAGAAGGAATAAAAACCAAATGGACTTTATTTTTTTATTGTTACTATTTACACTGGCTTCTGTTACCCCCTTTTTGAATTGCTCATGTTTCAGTTATGTCCAGCTTGATGCCTGTGTAGTCATAGGGAGCTGAAAGAACAGCCTGTAGGAATCGTTTGTCTATGTAGATGTCCGAGCAGCCAAAAAGTCTCAACATGGCTCAAAGTCTAAACATTAAACATCCGGCTTTGCTTGATAAGGAACAAGTCAAACTCGCACCACAATTTTCATCTTTACAACTCCTTGATAGTCTTGATTTAGAAGTTAAAGCTCTTACTGCTGGTGTGTCTTGCTGTTACATACACAGAATAAATACATATACATTGAGAGCGTTTTGAAAAATAAAAAATTTGGCTAGAACTGTGTGTCCTTTTGTAATTGAATAATATTTAAAGAGGGATGATGAAGCTGAGATTCAGAGGTCATTGATATGAACAGTAAAAATCAGCCACAGTGATGAACTCTCAAATCAGTAACCAATTTAATGTGTTAAGTACATTTTATAAAACACAGTCACATTGCTGGGGAAGTTTATCTGCAAGATTCGGTGCAAAAACCTCATTTTATACATTATATATAGTAGCGATGTGCATCTCCATGCATAGTCAACAATAGGATATATATATAAGAATACATACGAAGCAAAACTTGTATCTGATGCACACTTTTTTTAAATCGATGCATCACATCGTTAACTGTTATGCCAATGCACAGATGTGCACCAGGGACTCTTACCATCCCTAATCTAAAAACCATTGAGTCTGTCTGGAATTACATAATGAGAGAAGAGGATTTGAAGCAGCCTACATCTACAGATCTGTGGTTCTCCAAGATGTTTGGAACAACTTCTGGGCCAACTTCCTTTAAAAAGCTGTGTGCTGCAAACGAGATGAACGCTTGATGTTTTTCTGGGAAAGGTTGGTCCCAATAAATATGAATTTGTTTTAAATTCCTTTGTTTATTTTCTTTCCTTTTTGTTCATTGATCAAAAATAAACACTTGTGTTTGATCATATTCTCCACAGCATTTTTTAAAACTGAGCTGTGACTTAAATACCGAGGTACATACCGAACCGTGAATTTTGTGTACCGTTATAGCAAATCTGGCTTATCAGACCGCACCCATCACTAAGCTAACAAATATCGACATGCTTCTTTATTTGCATGCAAGCAATAGTGACTCAGAAAAACAATCTGGCAACCCTGGTGTGAAGGAGAAAGTCACTTTGTCACATTTACATAAAAGCAATGAAATATTTTCCCCTATGTTAGGTTGTAAGGAAGTTGGGCTCAGAGCACAGGGTTGGACATGATACAGCGCCCCCTAGAGCAGAGAGTGTTAAGGGCCTTGATCAAGGGCCCAACAGTGATCAGTTTTGGGGCTTGGAAAAAGAAAATACCCCAAGCAATAAAGCACAAGCAAAGAATAAGATTTAAGGTCAAGTTGCAGGCGTGTGTTTTTTTTTTTTTTATCCTAATTTGTATTAATTTTTTTTTTCTTTCCCGAATAGAGGATCATTCAAGAATTTTCGTAGTCAAATTGGCTCCTGGGTGAAAAAAGGTTTAATTCAGACCTTGAAATGAAACCATGTAAGAACAAAGATAGAATCAATAGAATTCAACAACTTACCTGAAGTGGCGAGGTGTCTCCAGCAGAGGGTGGTGTTTTACTTAATGGAAGAAGCCAATCCACGATATTCTTGAATTCAGATAAAACACACAAAAAAATATATGACAGTACCATTTTGCTGGCTTATAATAACGCTTTAATATTTTATTTAGACTATTTATCTTTTCTTCCCACGATTATATAGTTTTTATATTGTTTGAAAAACATTTATGATTAACTGATGATAACTTACAACTGGTGAGCCTCATATCAAGGATAATAAGGCACCAGTTAAAAAGTTCACACAGAAAGACAATGCAAAATAGCTAAAAGTTTTTTTTTTTTTAAATAATAATAATATAAAAAATGATAATCATAAAAAAAACAGTCCCAAAATACAGTCGCAAGCAGGAAGTAATGTAGTACTTCCGGGTCGCGTTGGAGTCGTTCTCACGTGTTTATTATGAAAACGCCACTGTTGAAAAGTTGCATTGTGCAAGTTGCTCTTGTTTTTTGGGACAAATCGTGTCGTTATAACGAAAGTGCGTTGTAGTAAATAAAACACGAGATGATTAGTCTGATCTTAGTACACACCCTAGAATGCTGACACACTGTATCAGAAGGCGACTTTTTGTCTCCAGCCATAATGTGGACATGTGTCCTCTCCACGTGTTGCTGCAGGTCTCTAAACATTCCGTGAAGAGCAGTGATGGAGGCTCGGATGCAGCCGGTGACATGTTCCAGCTGTTACAGCGGCGCTTCTTCATCCCTCCAGATCCCCACCATGCTGAGTCTTTACTCAAAGGCAGGACCTGTGCATATGGACCATTAGGGGTGGATCTCAAAAGGAACCTATTGGACCAGTGGTGGGCTTCTGTGGTCAGATCAAGACCTCAGGTGTTCGGGATAAGCACCCTTTATGAGCTAGGAGATAAGTGTGCTGGAGAAGGCAACCATGAAGAGAAGCTGGGTGACAGTGTGGATGAGCTTCTTCAACGGAGGCAACCTTGGAGGAACAGTCTTCTTCAAGGTGAGTGATATAACAGGAAAAAGGTGAGAAGAAGGTGCCAGGCATTTTTAACTCCAATCCTATAGAACCTTCAGTCTTCTCCTACCTTCTGAGGCATCATTTAACCCAACACTAGGCATATACACTGCTTTGGCAAAAGTTTGTGGACACCTGGTCATAAGATGCGAATTCCCACCACTCTTCTGGGAAGATGTTCCACGATATTTTGGAGTGTGCTCGTGCAGATTTGTGCTCATTCAGACACAAGAATGTTAGTAAAGTCAGGTACTGATGTAGGTGAGGTGCGTTCTAATTCATTCATCTGCATTAGGGTTGAGGTCAGAGCTCTGTAGCAGGAGATCTTCCACTCCAACCCATGCAAAGCATATCTTCATGGAGATGGCTTTTGTGCACAGGGACATTGTCATTCTGGAACAGGTTTGGGTCTCCTAGTTCAAGGTAAAAATATCGTGATGTTAGCAGGCTGACTCATACCCACACTCAAACATGGGGATGGCAGCTTAATGTTTTGGGGGTGTTTTAGAGAATTGATAAGAAGTCAGTAAAATCCAACATACTGTCATACTGTTTCTGGGTGGTGACTGTAACTGGTTTGCATTAAGTCGCATCCTGGTGTTCTGTTGCAGATTATTTCCTATAATGATGCAACTACCGGTAGTCACTTTTATTTAGAAAATGTTGGAGGTGATCAAATGACCAAATGTGCAAGCCGTTGCAAAAGTTAGATCCAGAATGCAGGAATTGTGTGTACATTTTAAATCCATAATTACATTTAGAAATATGTAGCAGCTCAGTTTTTTGATACTCATGAAGAACTTATTTGTTTCTTTTCACATTGGTTTTGGCAGGTGCTCTGGCACAGTACGTCCCATCCCTGGAGCTCATGAACAGGAAGCTGCCATTTGGTTTGGCTGAAACCGGTCTGTGTTACCAGCCTGAAGATGCCAACTCGGATGCAATCGGTTGGTGAGAGGTTTCAACTTTTCTCACGATCTTGATTTTAAATACAGTATTACCCTGGATGCTTGTGCGAATTCAATACTCATTACAAATACCAGAGAGAAGATAAATAAATGTTTGGCTTAGCAAAGCTAACATTCTGTTTTGTTGTGTAAATTTCTTTTTCTTATCATTATTATAATCCAGAGTAGAGTTAGACGGATAGTGGATTTTACCGATACTGTTAGCTAGGTTGGATCGTACTTGCTGATAACCAATTAATCAGCATTTCAAATAAATAAAAACAGTAATGAATATAAAAGAGACATCAACCAACAGCCCGTGGTTTCAGTGAGTCACCTCTAGAGGCTGCTCTTATACAGTATAATGACAGAGGACCTTCTCAGCCATTCAGCAACCCGGAAAAACTATCGGTATGAATTTTATTAATCTTATTCTGAATCCTGAAAATTACTACTTACTATTACTGAATCCTTACAGACTTTGCGTTTTTTCCATAGTGGATAATCAAATATTCAAAAATTTGCTTTAGACTTATTACTTCACACACTTACACTCTATCTCTATTTCTTTCTATTAGTCTCCCTCTTTTCCATTCTCGTACTACTTTTGCTTTTCTTATTCATAACACTGTCTCCATCTGTCTTCTTCAGTCCATTTTACACGTGTCACTCTATTTGTCTTTCTACAAATATCATCTACCTGGCTGTGTCCCTTTAGACTACTGTCAAGATGAAACATTGTCAAACTTTTAGACTTTTTCAAGCCAGCAATAAGTCAGGGTTAACTTTATTTCCCTAGTTCTGTATTGATTTTTGCATTTACATTTGTATATTGTGGCTGGTAAAAGCTGTATGATAATATGTATGCCTAGTATTTGTTAGTTTAGACAAGTTTACTGTGTCAACTGTACAAGAGGCATAAGATAAATAAATAAATAAATAAACTATGAACAAAAGTAAAAGTAACAAGTTTTTTTTTCATCAGCTTAGTGAGGCCTGGGATGGGAGGCTGGTTAGAAAAGAATGTTTACTTGTATATTGAACTGATTCAGTGAATTTGTTGATGTAAAAATAATAAATATATTGATAAAAAAGAGGTTGGAGGCACACAATTGTATATGATGTCTTAAAATGTTTGCCTTATTTGAACCAGGAGACTCAAACGAATTCTATGGCCAAATGTGCACAAAGAAACCTCTGAAGCTATTGTTTACATGGTTTGAAGTGGAAGATTCTAAATGATCTGCTGTAGAGCTCTGACTTCATCCCTATTGAATACATTTAGGATTAATTGAAACACTGACTGCACTCCAGACCTCCATACCCTATATCATTACCCGAGTGTACTAACACAAATGAGCACCACATTCCATAATCTAGTGGAACATTTTCCCAGGAGAAGATCTAGTGGATCTTCCCAGGAGAGTGGAGGTTATTATAACCGCAGATGTGGAATGGGATGTTTAGAAAGCACATACAAATCTCATTAGATTATTTGTCCACAAATGTTTGCCCGTGTAGTGTCTGTAATTTCTGTGGTAAAAACCAAAACTCATGTAAAGTTGATCGACTTTTGTTTTCTTCCTTTGTGAAGCTCTTCAGAGGTCACAGAGGCGTCACTTGTGTGGTTCTGTTCCCCACGTACGTCCTCACAGTGGCTCGACTACTGGACACGACACAGACTGCAGTGGTGGAGAAAGGTGAACACTCACTCGTTTAAAGAAAAATGACGATATATTTCAGCAAATACTGCTTTTGCCGCCTGGTTTTTAAATACCGTACAGTTTTTGTTAACAGATTAGCTTTCTAACTGTTAGTTAGTTTTGGTATTACATTAAGTAATTCCCATATACTGTGATTAAAGTAGTTAAACGACCTTTCCTACAGTTTGCTTTAGGGCCGTCTGACTTCAGCACACGCGACATTCTAGATGAAGAGCGTAACCATGGCACGTCCCGTGGAGTGACGGTGCTCTATCAGTTCCCCTGGGGCACAGAGACGCTGGAAACACTGTGGATGCTCGGCGACGCTGCGCTGCTCAGGAGTCACACGGGCAGTCGAGACAAACTACAGGCGAGTGGCAATGTGATTCCTGCTGAATATATAATCATATAAATAGATGTGGTAGCATTACATTTTCCCTTCACTACAACTAGGAGACACAAATATGTTTTAGCATGACAATGCCCTAGCGCACAAAGTCAGCTTTAAGATACAGAGTGCATGGGTTTGGAATGAAAGATGAAAGATGACTGACCTGCTATGGAGTTCCAACACAAGCACACTACAAAATCTAGTGGAACATCTTCCTAGAATGGAGTTTATTCTAACGGCAAATGGGAACCAAATCGTATGGTCAGGTGTCCACAAACTTTTGCCGATATATTGTAGATCATCAATGAAAGTGCTGGACCAAGTTCTATTCACATACTGTTGAATAATGTGGGTCGAAGCTGTTATGCTCAATTAAATAAAATTTGATTCACGTAATGCAACAATATAATAGTCTTAAAACTCTAAATATTATACTCAACATTTTGTTTGAAAGTTTGCAAGTGGCCTCTGGTTAAAGGTGTGGTCTAGATGCTAATGCTAATGCTAATACTCTGAGCTCTGATTTGGGTACTTCATCCTGAGAATCGTAAAACCTCTGCCACATTTCAGCTGTTATTATTTCCTGTTTGAATATACAGACTTGCTCTACAGATCAATTTTGCAATCTTTCTAGTTCACACTTATCCTCTTTGCCTGCAGTGCAGAGACGGGAAGAGAGTCGTTCTACCTCACGTCCTCTCCCTGAGCGCGAACATGGACAGGGGCGTCCTGGCTGTCCTCTTTAACTCCTTACAGCACGTGCAGAAAGTGGACAGCAAGCAGAGACTTCATCAGAGAACAGTACGTCCATGCAATGGATTAGGTTTTATTCAAAATTCGCTCAGGGTCATGATGCTCATGGTGTTCAGTAGAAAAGCTGAGAAGGTACAAAACACCAAAGCTGTTAAGAAATGAGGAATAAATTAACGCCTGTGTAAACGTTTCCATGTCTTTCACACTATGAAATAAGTCCAGAGACAATATAAAAGGCATGCTGGAGCTTTAAGCAGAAAGATATTGAACATGTTAGCATTGGATATGTCTCACATTGAATAGTTCATCAGTAGGCTTCACCAAATATCACAAAAATCAAACTTCTTACGCTTTTTCTCTTGTTTCTCCAGGTGTTGAAGCTTCATCCTACTTTAGCACCTGTTAAAGTAGCCTTGGACATGGGCAAAGGCTCGACCTCTGAGCTCAGACAGGTAGACTACCAGCACTCCGTTTATTTTATTTACACATCTGAACATCAGAAACCTGAAATACATTCGCAGCTATGTAGGAAAATATTATATGGACAAAAGATGAAAAGATTCATATGTGCTTTATAAATATCTCATTCCACATTTGGTCCTCCACTCTTCCCGGAAGGTGTTCCAATAGATTTTGGAGTGCTTGAGGTGATTTTTGCTTATAAGGGTGTTAGTAAAGTCAGGTACTGGTGTAGGGTGAAGAGAACTGGGGTGAAGTGATCATTCTAATTAATCCCAAAGGTGTTCACTAGGGTGAAGGTCAGAGCAGGCCATTTAAGATCTTCCACTCCAACCCATGTAAACCATATCTACATGGAGCTGGCGTTGGGCACAAGAACATCGTCATGATGGAACACGTTTGAGTCTCCTAGTCCAAGTCAAGGGAAAATTGAATGCTAGCGCATCCAAAGACAATTGTCTGCTTCCAGCTAACAGTTTGGGGAGGAGCCAAATATGGTTGGAAGTCTGGTGTCCCAATACTTGTGTAGTATATGTGTGCGGTCTTTTGCATCTTTGTGTTGCTGATTTAGCTTTGTCTTTGAGTCTGTCCGACTTGTAGCAAGCGAAGCTAGTCTAGTCAGCTCAGCTTTCTGTTATCATTCTTTTCATCACAAGGTTCCTTGATGAATTCTTGATTCCGATTGGTCAGAAGACGTTAAGGAATATCTTTTTGATTGCTTTACTGAACGTAAGGCCGGAAGTGAGACATACATTTTTCACAATTTGTTCTCTCAAAAATAAATTCTTCAGTATTTTTGTGCACGTTTTCCTTAAAAGTAGTTTTTAAAATCTGTAATTTTACTTAAGTATATTTTGTTTTAAGTACTGCACTTAACTACATTTCAAATCATATCCCTTACTGATTAATAAATAAATGAATAAATAAATAAATACAAAGTATGCAAAGGGAAAAAACCAGAAACTACTGCAGCCGCAGAAACTACCTCACTGATTGATGGGTGGGAGAACAAACGCGCTAAACTGAAAAGAAAAAAAGATGGACACGGACCCGTCTGAACGAAATGCCGTTAAATCGAAAGTTGTTCAATGTGTGCGCCCACTGTCTGAATTCTGAACCTGCGTTCGTAATTTCTCTCATTGTCATAAATTACGTTATAACAGAAGATTTATTTTTGCTGTAAAAAAACTCTCATTAGTCTCGAGTCATCAGTGCGTTTTTGTTGGGGTTGTTTTTATTTATTTTTTATTCTAGTTTGAGATTTATATCACTGTCTTTTTTGAACCACACTAAAATAAGTACATCTTAAGATTTTACTCTGAGTACATTTTAAATGAGCTACTGTTATTTGAGAAGATTTTTGAACCGGTAATTTTACTTGTACATAAGTAACATTTCATTAAAGCAACAGTACATCACCTTGGGTAGGATATTTTATTACTCTTTTCACCTCTGGTATTTTTCCCCAAGGTGTGTGAAGGTCTGCTTCACGAACTCCTAGACGTAGGAATCAGTGCTTGGCCTGGATACATGGACACCACGCAGTCCTCCATGGACAAACTACACATCAAGTGAGAACTTCAGTGTATTACTTACGTGATTTTTACTTCTCTGCATGTCAGTCACGTGTCTTTGCTGCTGTGTGCAGGTATGACGAGATGGGTGTGCTGTTTACACTGATGGTCGGGGAGAACACGCTGGAGAACGGGCTCCTGCTGGTTCGCAACCGCGACACCACCATCAGAGAGACCATGCACATCTCCGAGATCAGACAGTTTCTTCTCAAATATATATCGGCTGCGGAAAAAATCTGATCCGCCACTCGATTGGACAGACTTTTTTTGTTGCAGAATCTTTTTGTACCCGTGCAGTTTGACATGAAAAAAATGAAGAATTTTTTTGTTGTTGTTGTTGTTAAAGGAAACACATTAAATGTGTTTATATTCAAATGTCTGTGATGAGTTTGTGTGATGAATTCTTGTGAGAAGTTCAGATGGGAAACTATATTTAAAAAAAATATTTTAACAGGAAAAATGATCAGATTAATGAGGAATCCATTGCAGGGTAATAACACACATTGTGGCACATACTTTTCTTGTTAAATGCAGGAAATAGACAAGTACATATACACAACAGTGGTGAAGTACACAAACCATGTACTTGAGGTAAAGTAGAGATACATTAGATTGAATATTACTCCACTTGAGTAAATGTACAAAAGTATTTGCTTTTAAATGTACTTGTATCACAAGACTCTTGTGAGAAATAAATTACATAATTAAGGCCACGGCTGTTGTGGCAAGTTAGAGTCAGGAAAGTTTTCCATCATTTATTGCTCTCAAAATGTTCTGCTTGCTGTTGAACTGATGCTGAACTGTATGTTCGTGCTAAACAGATACCACCAAGATACCGGCAATCAAAACGAGTTAAAAAAAGAGCGTGCCCTTTACACTAATTGCTGTGTGGTCCAAAAGTTTTTATTCAGTTTATTTTTTTAATAAAATGGAATGACTGATTTTCGCAAAATTTACGGGTAGTTAAGTAGGTAATAGTAAGTAAGTAATAGTAAGAGGGCCTTACACTCATTACTCTTAACATTTAGAAAAATAGCTAACATTTTATTGTCATTGTATAGTACAGGTACACCGCAATGAAATGCAGTTTGACATCTATTAGAAGTGCGAATAGTAGCAGTTGTGCAAATAGACAAGTGGAGATAAATATGTAGCATATGTACAGAATGTAATTTATATAAAATATGTATGTATGTAAATATATTTACAGTGAATAAACATAAAGGCTATAGCAGTCAGAGATGTGTGGATATTGTTGAAAAGTACAATTAAATAATTCTTAGGCTGTGGCATTGAAAAAAATTAGCAGACACTGTTGTAAAGGAACAACAAGTAGAAGGTTATAGCATTAATAAATGTGCAAGCTGAATAAACATATTCATATATATATATATATATATATATGAATCTAAAATATTACGCAGGATGTACAGTAAGGTTTGTATCTATACATACACTGAAAAGATGTGGAGATGTGTGTGAGGAACAATATATGTAGAGAATAAGGAGTATAAAAAATCCAATATATAATATGTACATTGTATGTATATATGTATGATTGTACAGAAGATATATACAGTGTTTATACAGTGATTTAACGGTGTATTGTAGAGTTTAGTAGGGTGATGGTGAATGGAAAAAGCTGAATCCCTGAACCTGCTGGTTCTGGTGCGTATGTTCCCGTATCTCCTTCTTGATGAGTCTTGATGAGGTTGTGAGCTCTGCACAGACATCTGCTGTGTTGAAGGTACAGCAAATACAGTAAGCACTTAATAATTTTGATAATAACTAAATATAACATCATTATATATATATAATAGAATCAGAATACGTTATTGATCCCATAGGGAAATTATTTGGTTGTAGTTTGCTCACAGTAAAACATAAAGAAAGAAAAAATATGTGGCATGAAAATATATAAATAGTTATATATATATATATATATAATTTACTGTACTGTAATGTATATTTGACAAGTAAAATCAGCTTATAATTAGAAAACTTATTATGGTATAATTATGGGTTTTTTTCCATATCAGTTATCAAACTTAATTGTGAGATTCCATAAAAAAAATGATGGTCCACGTTTGTGTGGTTTCAGCTTTTGCATCATCTGCATCATATCCAGGATGTGAGAATAAATTCATGAATTAGTCCAGGCATATTCCCCTAAAACCCGCCCCTTATTTTTGATTGGTCAAAGTAGCCCGTTATCCTCGCTATGATTGGTTAAATAGACAAACCCGATCTCCACCTTCTCTCAGTTCCGGGGTGGATATGAATGACATCTGACGTATCCAATCAGCATCCAATAAATAAGGCGTTACCAGAAAAGACTTATTTTCTATTTCGTTTTTATTCCGGTATATATATATATTTAGTATACATTATGAACACCCATTTTATGTAGTAATTATTAATCGAATAAACTAATTGAACCCTTTGACCACGCCTCTGCGCTTTTTATGTGTGTATTTCCGGGTCAAGTATTTTCTCTATCCGTTTTTCTTTTTTTTTTTACGAGACGTGTTCTACATAGCGGGGGGGAAGATGGCCGTGGAAAAGGCGAATGAAACAAAAGCACCATCGATGGAGGAGAACAAGGAGAAGACTGTGGACGAGGGTCTTGCCCTGGAAAGTATCCTTCTCGAAAGAAAGACGCGGTTTTAGAAACGTATTGCGATTCTTTATCTTAGTTCAGCTGACTCGTTAGCCAGCATGACTGTGGCTGTGCCCAAATATCTCTGTGCTGCCTATACACGCGCACTACGTAGTGTGTTAGTAGTGATGACTTGTGCACTTTAACTAGTGCCCTATTTCCTTAATTGGGACCCTGAGGGGTTTACGCTTAGGCATACGTGTCATTTGTGTTAAAAATCAATTAGTGTTGGTTTAATTTAGTTGTAATTGGTGTAAATTAGATCATGTCAGTGCTACTAATAATTATTATATGATTTTTCTGTGTTTGTGGTAGGGGTTCTTATTTCTGTTAGAAGTTACTTTATGATCTGGAAATGCCTTTAAATGGTGATCAGATCTGATCAATGATGTTCTGTGAAGATGTTAGAAGTTTAGTCAGATGATGGATAATCCAGTTGGATTTTGACCACTGAAGTACTTGAAGACCAGAACAGGCAGTATGTCCCTGCTTTTTTCTTAACCACCTCTTCCAGTCCTCCAGATCATTAAAGAGTCCCAGCAGCAGCATGGACTCCGGCATGGAGACTATCAGCGCTACAGGTGAGGGTTTAACACCATGATTAGTTATTTTTGTACATCGACTGTAGCAGGGATTTTTGACATTTATTTTCCTGACATTCCTTTTTTTCTTTTTCCTCAAGGGGATATTGTTCCAGAAGACTGCGCCGTCTGCGGAAAACTCTGGGCTTCAGAATGGGCAACCGGCATAAGTTCACGGGCAAAAAAGTGACTGTGGAGATCCTGTCAGACAGCCGGTGAGAATCGTATAGTCAAACTTGTAGTATTTTCCAGATTAAAAAATTTCTGATCCACCAGTTGTTGTTGAACATTTCTGCAGTTACAGCAGCCTTCTCACAGATGGTAACATTTTCTTTTCTTTTCTTTTTTTTTTTATATTAGTTTTATTGATTTCTTTTTAAAACTTTACCAAAACAACAAACAGAGAAACAATATAGAAAAAGAAAAGGGATGAGAAAAAAAAAGGTTTAAGTAAATCCCACAAAGGGGCCCATATCTGCCAGAATAATTCGGATTTGTTCATATGTAAGTTTCAAAGTGGAGAAAATCAACCGCTTGTGCTAAACACAGCTTCAAAGTTGGTCCCTGTGGTAATGACCATAGAATAAGTACACATTTCTTTGGCAAATAAGTAATGAAATTGAATTTTAGAGAAATCTACTGATTGTTTTGCAGTTTAGTAAATATATAGTTGTAGACAGCATTTTCGGAACCATATCGTGTACCTCATGCCGAAAAAGGTTTAATGATCTTACAGTCCCAATATAAATGCATCAATGTTCCTATTTTAGATTTACATCTAAAACACAGCTTAGACACATTCGTGTACATTTTATGGAGGCGTACTGGGGTAAGATATATTTTGTATATGAATGTGTTTTGCTCATTTTTATTAAAATGCTCCTTGTTTATAGAGAGCCATTTGTCATCAGTTAATGTTTGGCCCATATCCCTTTCCCAAATCTTTCTTAAAGGATTTAATATTTCTGATAACAGAGACTACAGATAGGAAATCTAACATTTTCCTAACAGCAAAACTTTAGGAAAGAGGATTTGTTTGTTTGTTTGTATGTTTTTGCAACAACAAGTCTTTTGTTGTTGTTGTTATTATTATTATTCACTTCAAGAATGAAAAATAACTGTTTCCACCTGCCGCAGTTGAAGTGAGAACACAAAGTAACTGGTCTCACCGTTGTTCCAAAAATAGATTGAAAATGCACCGTGTTGTTCTCATAAATAGAACAAATCCTTATAGTTAACAAATCTCTATTGTGTAAGTGGAAAAAACACTGCGGGACAAAATGTTGTTGGGACGTGATGTACACTATATTGCACAAAAGTTTGTGGACACCTGACTATAGGTGCAGGATGTGGTTTTGGAGTCTCGCATTCAGTCTCAATTTGTTCCTAATTTCCTCCAATCTTCTGGGAAGATGTCCTGCCATTCTTTTTTTATATATTTTTTTTTTGGATTGTGCATGTGGAGATAATGTCTGGTGCTGATGTAGGGTGGGATGAGGAGGCCTGGTGTACAGTCAGTGTTCCAATTCATCCCAAATGTGTTCACTAAAGTTGATGTCAGAGCTCTATAGCATCAAATCTTCCACTCCAACCTACATAAAGCATCTTCATGGAGCTGGCTTTAATACTACCACCTCCAACGACACCCTATACAATTGTGTGCCATCAACTTTTTGGTAACAGTTTGGAAACGAACCACACAAGGCTGGGAAACTCCCATAGCTCGGGTTTAGAAGAAACGAGGAGAGGAGATCATTAGTTCCTAATTTAATAGTGTATATAAGTGATATCACTGTTTCTTGTTCTTGCCATGGTGCGAAATAAAATCAACTGCTTTTGTACTCTCTTCTTCACGAATAATGGATGTTGTCCTTTACCCTGCCAGATATCTGTTGCTGGTCGTGATGGAAGCCGAGCGGGCGTGGAGTTACGCCATGCAGCTGAAGCAGGAGGCCAACACCGAGCTGAGGAAACGCTTCCACCTGATGGCACGTCTCCGTAAAGCTGCCAAGCACGGAGAGAAGCTGGAGAAGCTGTGCGAGAGCCATCGCGTCGACGCCAAGACCAAACTAGAGGCCCAGGTAACCAGGTTCATCTAAAAGCTGTATCTTGCTCTGTGGGGCTCTGTAATGATGTAGATGACTTGGGTTAGGGAGCAGCTGAGTCTTTCATAAGTCCTCCGATTTATGGCTTGATTTGTGACCTGGAGATTTTTAGGCAGGAATGAATTTTTCAATGTGTTTTTTCTGAGATGATGACATCATAATGCCGAAATCCAGTTTTACAACTTATAAATATGACATTAGCGTATAAATTAGCATCATGACATTAGCGTATAAATGTGAGTATATTCTTTAAAGAACCGATTCTGTCAGTCTAAAAGAGTGCAGCTGAGTCCGTGTGTTCATATTGCATTTTTTCATCCTTGTGCTGATTCACCGTCCACAAGTCAGTTGAGCAGATGGTACCTTTACATTTAGCTATGATCCGAACCAAACACAATCAGATGTTCTCCAGTTATCGGTACTTCTTGCTTACCCTGCTTCCCTAAATTATCCATAATCTATATAATTTATTTGATCTGTTTTTCTTTCTTTCTTATCATTACTTTCCTTTCTTTTCTTTAATTCCTTTCCTTGTTATTCAGTTCTAACTTTTTTATTCCTTTCCGTTCCACTTCATTCCCATCTCTTTCTTGTTTTTCGCTTTCATTTCGTTCTTTTGCATTTTGTTCCATTCCTATTCTTTTTTTTCTATTCCATGCCTTTCTCTTCTTTTCATTAATTTTCTTTCCATCACCTGCTTCAAAATCAGTTGAATGGGACTGAAAATCTGCTGATTGGTGTGACTGGGATTTGAACCCAAGACCTTCGGATCCAAAGTACATTAAACTACCACCTCCTCTATTGAATAATAGGTGTTTTCAGCCAATCATTTCACTATAACTGTGTGCATCATTCGGAAATGATCATCTGTTATTCAGGGATAATGAGTCTGGATCTGGATCGTCCTGTTTAAATGTTTCAGTGGTTGTTGAACTTCACATCCGCATGTCCTGGGGCTACAGGCCTGTGATTTGTTACATTTATTTGTTCAGTTCGGTTTCAATTACAGAACCAATGTTCTCGTCTGTGTGTGCAGGCGTACTCTGCCTACCTGACTGGCATGGTCCAGTTTGAACTGCAGGAGTGGAAATCTGCTATGGAGGCCTTCAACAAGTGCAAGTGAGTGTTTCCTTTCTTACACCAACTCCAGGATTAATATTTGATCACGCTTATCAGCATCCGCTAGCAAACATCAGATATTTTCCCCTGGAAAACCGCCGTAGGGGCACACGCTGCGTTTAAACGATGCCGTGTTTACGATACGGTTCCCCCTGAACGCCACCCTCTTGTGCCGTTTTACATTTTTGACTGTCATGGTGCTTTTACGGGCATCATTTGTAAGAGGATACTTTGACATCAGTTGCCTAGCAACTGTATTTTCGCTACTTGAGCATACAATACGCTCAATTTATATTGAGACCATGATCCGCACTTGATTGGTTTGCGGTTGTATGATGGTTGGTATGCCGGTCGGTCTTGCAGGACGATCTACCTGAAGCTGGCGAGTGCGTTCACTGAGGAGCAGGCGGTTCTTTATCACCAGAGAGTGGAGGAGATTTCACCCAATATCCGCTACTGTGCATACAACATCGGTGAGACGTGCACAAGCACACACTTTATACACACTGCTTTGCCACAGTCATTTGACAAACAATACCAAACAATATTTATCGAGTATGTGCAATCAACTCTGTTGCTAGTTTTAATGATTTTTCTTTCTTTTTTTTTTGTTTTTTTACATCTGCTCAAGACTTTTTAGACAGGAATCTTCATCATCTTATCAGTTTTATCAGTAGTAATAAAGGCTTGCTGCAATATTACTGTAATAATCAGGTCCCAGGGGGAGAGCTGGGCCTGAACCCTTGTAATACACTTGCAATTAGAGGTCGACTAGGGGGTTTTTCTCTGCCCGATACCGATATTTAGAAATCGGGGCAGTTGATGGCTGATAGTTGAGGCAGATTTTATTGGCTGACATGTTTGGTTGTTTTTCTTTTTTTTCCCTGCCATTATCTAATTAAATCTATCAATTAATTAATAAGATGTGATACAAAGAATTGTTAAAATTAAACATGCATTGAAGACCACAAGCTTTTCCAATCAGTGCACTTGTTAGCAGGTTTTGGTCTGTGTGCCAACATGTAGCTTAAACTGCCAGCTGGTATTGAGCTGAAGACTCAATAACAATACTGTGCTTATAATTAAGTTTTTCAGAGACACTATAATCACTATGATTTATATTTCATCTCGTTTGTTTGTTTTATTTTAAAGGTGACCAGAACGCTATAAATGACCTCATGCAAATGAGACTGAGTGCAGGAGGTGGTGGAGGCATGATGGCTGAAAAGCTTGAGGTCAGTATTCACAATATTTCTCTGGAGACTGCCGATCAGCTGTGGGGACCTCTAATAATGTGTGTGTGTGGTGTTAATGGTTTCAGATGAAGTTGGAACCTACATGCCAGCTAAACATTAGACAATGAACACTTTTGTTTTTCTTAGATGGTGCTAAGGCTCTTCATCTCTGTGACCCACTGCTCATTAGCAACATGCTCAATTATTTATGTGGCAAATACAATTCCACGGTAAACCAATAAAAAAGAGCTTTATCACCAATTGTTTTTCCTCTTAAAAGAAAATTATTTTGGGGATAAGCATCCAGTTAGGGAAGACGTAAGAGGCAATGCATTACACTTATTTATATCTTGTTTTCTCGTTATAACGACTTAATCTGCTCGTGACCTCAGCATGGACACTGTCATAAGATCATGTTGTAAAGGCAGCATCAAAGATAATAACCATAACCATTTGTGGCAGCAGGCATGTGAGGCATAATACTGCCTCTTAAACATGCTCTTTTGCCAATACACAGAAAAATTGAAGTAATGACCATGAGAGAACGACTCGTTTTTTCTCAATCACAAGGAATAAAAAAGAAAAAAAAAATGTAATTCATGGCCTTTTAGGACTTTTAGGACCGTATCCAGTTGCACATTTTTTTATTTTTTATAAAGGCAACAAAAAATAAAAATACAATACATGACATTTGTACCAATACTGTGAATTGGATTAAACAAAAACCCAATAAAACAACAATGCTAGTTTATCTAATGGAACTGGTTTGATGTTGAAATGACAGGACCTAAAATAAAATGAGGAAACTTAGTTTCTCAATAAAGGTTTGCCATTATTATACAGTATCTAATCTATCTATCATCACCCTCATCTTTTTCCAGGCACTGATCACTCAGACCCGAGCAAAGCAGTCAGCCACCATGAGTGAGGTGGAGTGGAGGGGTCGCACCGTTCCTGTTAAAATCGACAAAGCCCGGATCTTTCTCCTGGGGCTGGCTGACAATGAGGCTGCCATCGCACAGGTGAGGGCCAATGAATTTTGCACACCGCTTATTCTAATTAGATTTTTGTCTATATGCTTATTCACTAATACACCAAGGGGCTTTTCACACTAGAAAAGGTTCACCCTGGGTCATTGTGCACCCCGAGTAAACAAAACCCAAGATTATCTTGTTTCACTTTTTACACAGCTCATCCGTTCACACTGCATTTTTGCTGTAGCAGCAGGAATGTTTCTATAAATAAAGTGTGTAACATTCGAACACCACGTTGGTTTACACTGTGACAGTCTGGCACTCCCTTGTTTTTGTTCAGTCTGTATCATTTGCCAGAAGGATTGAGTCTTGGTTGGTTGGTCCCAATCAATTATTTTAGAACAGGATACAGGCTCTAACAAAAAAAAATAAATCATTATTTTTGCCCAACCAAAATATGGTATCCAGCTATTAGTAGGTCAACATTATTTTGCATATTTGACAGATACGTTGGTTTCTTCAGGAGATGATTAGAAGAAGGAAAATTGATTTTTTTATTCCGTTTATATAATTTTATATACATTTTGAAAAAATATATAATTTTTTTTTAGGAAACATGAATAAAACACAATATTCTGAGTTATTAGTAACATGGTATTTGGGCTAGAAAATACACACTACTAAAAACACACATTTTTACCTAAATGTAGTTCAGTGTCTTCTCCATTTGGGGGTGCTCTATGCTGATCGTTTTGGCCGTGTCTCCTGGTATGCGGTTGTGGGTGTAAATCGGTATCTACCACACCTGTGCCACTCCTCAGACTGGTGGCATGCTGTTCAGTCACCTCTGAACTGTTAGCGTTAGTTGATTTCAACGTAGGGTTTCAGCAACCGTATGATAATTTGTGGAATTTTTTTCGCAATAAAACTAATGCAAAGGACCAGTTTAGCGAGCTAGAGTTAATTATTGTTAATCAAGTCTTAGTCGATATTTAGTATAACAAACTTGTGACTTTGTAGAACCTCAAAAATCAACTGAAGTTGAAGGTGCTTTTCACTTTTTTATGGCACAGTCTTTCTTCGCATTGCCCAGTGATGTTCGGAAGCTATGTTCAGAGCATAGGTTTAGTCATGATACAGTGTCCCTCGAGCACAGAGGGTAAATGGCTCTGCTCAAGGGCCCAAGAAGGGCAGCTTGTTAATACCAACCTTCCAATTAGTTACCCAGACCTTTAATGACTGCTATGATTTCCCTTATAATACCTAAAAATAATTACAAAAAAAAAAAAAAAAAAAAAAAAAAAAAAAAAAAAAAAAAGGGAGTTGGGGGGGGGGGGGTCGATGTAGAATAAGTTTACCTTTATTGGAATAAACTTAAATAAATAGTTTTAGAGCGGAGTTGTGTAAGTAAATTGTGCATGTGTTATGTCTCTTAATTCAGCTGTTGGTGTTCATTTCTGGTGCTTTTTTTTATTTTTATTCAGTTTTTATTTCTCTTATTGTTTCTTTGCCAAATTCATCTTGGACTGTTATCAGAATTGCTATATTCACTAGTGCAAGTTAAATGCTACCATTGCAATACAACTGAGTTTATGTGAGAGAGGGCATGAATGAGGAATCCAAAACTTAATTCCTGACTGTTTATTTGGCTAAAATTGATTGATAGAATTTTTTGGCCCCAAAAGAAATAAACACACTGCCTTGAAATAGATATACAAATGAAATATACATTTCATGAATGTATATGCATATATAATAGTTGTCGACCGATTTATCGGTATTGATCGCATCTTATCTTCTCGCCCATCAGCAAAAATCTATACCGATAGTTTTTCCAGGTGCCTGTCTGTGATCTCTGGGGGCGAATCACTGACTCAATGTGCTGTGTTTTTACACACGATACTGCGAGTGCTGCACGGAGAGCGCTATATTATATTTATTAATTATTTAATAAAATTAATCAATGAAAATGTTTCTATTTCATTTAGCACATTTTCATGATTCAGTCATTTTTTTTACTTTGTAATTTTTGTAATGAAGTTCGGTACTATTTTGCATAAAATTCCAAATAAATAAAATTTGTAAAGCTGCTAATGAAACCTAAAGCCATGCAGTCATCTCTCTCTCTCTCTCTCTCTCTCTCTCTCTTTCTCTCTCTCTCATTCTGGTCTCTCTTCGTTCTGGTTGTGGAACTGGTTTTCCCAGTCTTGCTTACCGTTGTGAGGTGTTACCGAGGTGGATTTGTGACACACCTGACCACAACCAATTGGGGTGTGTGTGTTTTGTAAACCCAAATTATCGCCCAAATGTACGGAATATAAGTAATCTAACACTAGCGATGAGCGTTAGAACGTATGGCACCAGTCTCTTGACTGAGAGGGAAAACTACATCATATTTTTTTTTATTATTATTATTTTTTTTTTTTTATATATAACCCCAATAACATAAGTATAAGATAAATCTTTTGACTTAATTCAAAAGTTTGAGAGAAAATTGACCAAGTGGATGTTTTTGTGTCATCAAATTGTAGATTTATTGTGATCCAGCCCACAAATGCAAAAAAACTGTTGGTTTTTGTGTAATCATTTTGGCATAAATATTCTAAGTATTCAGGGTTTGTTGTTTTAAATGTCGTGACCTTTCCGCACAGTCTAGTCAATAATTGGATGATTAATTGCAAGCCTCGTCTCCATTTCATTGAGGATTTTTTTTTGTTTTGTTTATAGAGTAACATCCAATAGAGGGAACATCGAAACCTCAAATCACTAGTGGCTTGGCACTTACCTGAAGTGTCTCTTCACATCAGGTTATCATATGATGATCACATGATCAGGAGGCACTACATACTTGGACGCTGTTGCCGTCAGTATCAGCTGTTATCTGTGTGATCGGATACCCTCGCATTCATTCTTTAGCTTTGGCTGATTGATTTTCTCAAATGTTTTTTTGTTAAGCCTGCATCCTTGCACGGGCGCTCGGTGGTTCAAGTTCTGAGTTCGATTTCAGGAATTTAAGTTCCAGAAGGTCAGATTCCTTGAGGAGGCTCTGTTTTGGAAGAGGTGGGCGAGGCCGTCTCTGAAACTATATTCTCAGAACTCCACAACAGAGATGCTTTCGACTTCCTGTAATCTGGACGAAACAGTGATTCCGACCATAATTCCTTTTCCTATTTGGGGAAGGACTTAATACTTAAATTTAGTTGTTGTTTCCATGGTAACAATAATTCATACAAGCACATTGTTATCCCTGTGGTTTTGACCTTGTAGCCAGAACTAGGTTATAAATTGCTGTTACTGGGGGAAGAAAAGGTAAAAAGCTAATTTTGACCACTCGGAATAAAGAATTGCTTCTTGGTTGTTGTCACTTCATTTAAGGACACTGTTCTTGTGCAGATTTCGAGCATATCGTGATTCAGTGTCAAATCTGTATAATTTTATGTTTCTCCATCAGGCTGCAAATGATGAGACGAAAGAGCGCTTGTATGAGACTCTTTTGGCTGAGTGCAGAGACACCATCCAGGCTGTGAGAGAGGAACTGCGCACCGACGTGGTAAAAGCTAACAGATTTTCCACATACACACGCAAATGTCTTGTTGCGAGCGGAAAAAAAACATATATAAGGAGGAATTACTGGCACGCCACAGACTTCAGAAACATCCGTGTTTGTGTTTTTGACCCTGACAGAAGCAGAGAGAGAGGGCTGCAGACAGCACTGAGAGTGGAAAAGTCTCCAACCTGCAGTTCCTGCACAGGTTTGTACTTCCTGCTTCAATTTACCTGAAGCAAATGTAAGGCAATTGATCATGCACTAGTGAGAGAGGACTTTATTAAATGTCTTGATGCTTTTGTGATTTTGATTTTATTGAAGTTTTTTTTTAGCTCTGGTTTGAATTGGTTTTTAAATTTGGTTTAAAACTCCTTCAAACACATTTTATATCAGTGGAAGTCCAGATTTGAACAGCACAGTGAGTGGATGGAGGAGTGAGTGGATGGAGGAGTGAGTGGATGGAGGAGTGAGTGGATGGAGGAGTGAGTGGATGGAGGAGTGAGTGAGTGAGTAAGTGGATGGAGAAGTGAGTGAGTGAGTAAGTGGATGGAGAAGTGAGTGAGTAAGTGGATGGAGAAGTGAGTGAGTGAGTAAGTGGATGGAGAAGTGAGTGAGTGGATGTTGGAGGAGTATAAATGAATAAGTGATTGGATGGATGAATTAATAAATGAGTGGATGGGTAGGTGGCCAGATGGGTGGATGGATAGGTGGCCAGATGGATAGATAGATTGGTGGATAGATAGAATAGATTTAAAGTAATAGACCAGAAATAAATAAAGCACCACTGACAACAAACGTTACAATTAGAACAATAAGCAAACTGATAACAAGGCGCATGTTTTTGTGCACGTGCTGGAATTCAGCTTCAGAATAGGAAATATATATATAATTAATTTTATTTTATTTTTTTCTCCTCTCCATTCCTTAAAAACAATTGTTTTAATTGTAAGTGGACTTTGTGTGTATATAAAGCTCACATAAAGTAATATTGTGTATGTGTAGCTACCTGACTTACATTAAGCTATGGACGGTGGTGAAGAGGAATGAGAGCATGGCTAAGGCACTGCAGGCCAAACTGAAGGAGCCACAGACAGACGAGAACAAAAGAGGACCTCGACCTCAGGACCTGATCCGGCTTTACGAGATCATTTTGCAGGTACACACGCATACAGATTTCCAAAGACCTCGCCCGGCTCCCACAGCGTTACCTCTATGCAGGACCTAATTGTTCATTGATCTACCTTCTACATCGTTAAACATTTTTATTTGCTTTACTATTGTAGGACACAAAATAACATACAGTAGAACACTTACCTGTCACATGTTTAGAAATACTTCAGCTTTTCCTGTTTCCCCACATTGACCAGTCTGTGCACTGGGAGTAAATCACTACAAAGTAATTAAACCTTATACACCAAGTTCAGGATAACTTAATCATTTTATATATCTTTGATATATATAAAATACTCAAGACCTCTCCAGTGTTATTTGTTTGTTTGTTTGGACAGAGCCTAGCTGAATTGTCTACCCTGCAAGGTTTAGAGGAGGACCAGGCCTTCCAGAAAGAGGTGGCCATTAAGACTCTGGTCTACAAGGCTTACAGGTGTGTGGGTGGGTGGGTGTGTGTGTGTGTGTGTGTGTAGGTGCTCTTTCATTACAACACACCCTCACAGAGTTATCTAGCCTTAACTTGAAGCCAGCATTATACCACCACATTTCTGAAATGCCTGAAATTCTGAGACGCTTCAGCTTTTGTCACACATTATAAACATTTATCTGTTCTTTTTTCTTTTTCTAATCGTTAATACAAAAAACGATCGTCTTTGTCCTGTCCTGTTCTTGTGCAGGTGCTTTTTCATCGCCCAGTCGTACGTCGTAGTAAAGAAGTGGAGTGAGGCATTAGTTCTGTATGAAAGAGTTCTGAAGTATGCCCGAGAGATCCAATCCAAGGCTAAAAACCTCAATAACAGCCTGAAGGTACAGCATTCACACACTGCCAATTTTTTTTTTCAAGCTCATTATAAGATAAACAGTGTCGTGTAGTTGGGACGATGGAGCTGGCTCTGTGCACAGCATTATCTTGCAACCACCGGCCTAATACTGTGATGATCCACCCCCTTTTGCTCCCAAAACAATCTTGACCTATTGAGCATTAACAGTTGGTGAAGGAATTACTAGTTACAGATGCTATAAGTAATAATAATAACCTGACTAAACCCACAGCTAAATGAATGAATGAATTATTTACACTTTGTTAGTCAATATTTTTGGTTTTTTTTTATGTTCTGATAAGAATGCCTTTGCCATTTTCTTACTATGATGTCCCCCTTTCCCTTTTATTGTTACAAGGATCTTCCAGATATTCAGGAACTCATAGCTGAAGTCAACTCTGAGAAGTACTCCCTTCAGGCAGCAGCCATTCTGGGTAGGTCTTCATCTCGTTTGGGCATCGTGGTTCAGCTGCGTGTAACGGATCCCTGCTGGAACGTTCATCTGTAGGTATTACCTAAATGATGGTTCTGTCACGTGACGTGTTCTTTCTTTTATGTGTGTAGATAAAGAGGACGTACCTGAAGCTCCTGCTCAGCAGCAGGTCAAAGATAACAAGGTACACGTTTAAAAAAACATATCCTTTATTCATTTATTTATCTCTTTTACTGATTCAGTGATCCTGAATGATTGTTTCATCAGAATTTTTAGCCATGTTTAAAGTTGTTTTGTTGGGTCTGGAATATGCAAAGTCAGATTTATGGCTTGGGTCAATATTTATTTATGAATATTATTTATTTATTTATTTATTTTTTACTGAGACTTGATAGTTTCATGATCGTTTTTAGCCATGAAGCTAAATTAATACTAGCCATGAATAGACCACACACAAAAGCATATAATATTTATGACGCGTAATTCAGGAAGTCTCTCTCTTGCTCTCTCACACACACACACACACACACACGTGCGCACACTACCGATGGGTGGAGCGCAATGGAATGTTGCCGGACAAACCCCGGTGTGATGAAGAGAGATGTGTGTGAAAGGTGCTGCTAAACGGCAGGGCTCCCGTATCATGTAGAGTGTTGCATCGCGTCAGGTGATCCGGTTTTTTTTGTCCGTCTTTTTTTATAAGATCTTGTTTTTAATAAATATCACAGGGCGCGTCAGTGTGGGAGGTCGGAAATAATTATTCTTACAAAGGGAAATGCTGATCTGTTACCCGACCTTCACCAGTCTATTACCCAGAATGCCTTCTCGGTATGACAGTCTAGTTAGGCCTGTGGGGAACATCTTAACCAAAAGAGAACACGTTTGATTTATGATTTGCTGTGCAGAAATACAAGGTCTTTGAGGAGGGGGAGAAAAAAAGCCCAATGGATAGTTGTTGGTTTTTTTTTACACTTTTATCATACAAACTTCCTGTTGTCCTGAAGAAGCCACAGTTTGTCACAATCATCGATAGTTTATTTGTCTTGGAGCTTTAGTTACTGAGTTTCAGGGTGAAAGATCACATCCAGTCCACCTAGCCTCATTACTCATTACGTCAGCAGGATCCAGACCAATGCGCGATCAGCTGACGTCAAATTACTTATTAAATGTTTACAACCAAACCAGCATCTTTATTAATCTATTAGAGGCGTTAAAAAGCATTGCTGAAAAACAATAGGCACCACTCATGGATGTGAGACACACCCTGAAATGGCATCTCTGGCACTCCTGTACCAATGTATTGGTATTCATCTCGCAGATCTGCCCTGACAAATTTTTTCCCTTTTTTTTTTCTTTTTCCCTGTTACAAATCGCACAAGTCGCACTATTTTGTGTTCCCATTAAGAATTTCAAAAACTATAAGACTCAATAAATATTGAATCTAACATATAATGTGTATTAGCACTTTCCAAGTTTGTAGAATTCATTGTTATATCTATATTAAGTTTGTAATCTTGCGTACCAGTGTAGATTTATTCATTACTAGAGATTTAAAGCACTTTTGTGCATCGCTCTGGATAAGGGTGTCTGATAAATGGCGTAAATGTGTAGCTGTTTGTCAGTCCATCAAGTGGGATCATAAATTGCTACAGTATAAAAGTATCAGTGGTGGAAGAAGTACCCAAAGCATGTGCTTGAAGAGATACACTAAGTAAAATAAAATGTTACTTTAGTAAAAGTGCTTTCTTTAAACTTTCCTGTGAGTAAAAGTACAAATGTTTTTGCCTTCAAATATACTTTGGTATCCAAATTACTATGATTTATTGTGGCTCTAATGTTCCTATTATAATTTTTGTCCCAAGACTTGCTTAATCATTAACCCCAAATGCAAATTTTTTTTTTTTAACTACTTAAAAATAAAAAATAAATAATGCAAATAAGGACATGGTGTTGTGGCAAGTTCGAGTCAAGAGTTTTTCATCATTTGTTCCTCTCAAAATGTTCTGCTTGCTGTTGAACTGTATGTTCGTGCTAAATAGATACCACCAAGTGCCAAAGAAAACAAGTTCAAAACAGTGTGCGCTCTACCCTGGTGCCTTGGTGCATTGGTGTCTTTCTGCATGCTTCACCAGTTAGGTTTCGATCCTCTCATAAAAAAAAAAAAAAGGAACGACTGATTTCACAAAATGTTGAATAAAATATTTGATTTTGAAAATAAGTGAATTTAAGGTAAAATAAAGTAAAATTGAAATACTTCAGTAAAGTTCAGATACAGGAAAAAGTGCGTTTAAAAATCACCATCGGTGAATCTTTTCTCCCGATGCCATGCAGCTCAGAACACAGGTGAAGTGTGTTTTTTTTTTTTTTCATGCCCAGTTGTTTTCAGCGTGACGTATGATTCGCATTTCCTGTTGACAGTCCGAGTGAGCGGCAGGTCAAACGTCAGAGGAACATCATCCATATTTATGATGTGGTGCAGCCTGATTCAGTGGGAGCGCATCTGATTTAATATAAAGAGTTTCATTGGTTCGGCAATTTAATTGGTCTAATGTTATGGGGCTCAGTTTTTTGGCATGAAGCTTGTGAAACTGGGAAAAACCCAGGAAAAATCCATAAATTAACTGCTTCATTGTTTAAGCTTCAAACCCATTTTTTTTTTAATTGACACATTGTGTTTTTGCCAATCCTTTGATCAAACTCATCCTTTCATCTCTTTTCTCAGTCTCTCTCTGAACGATTGGACACCTTCCATCTGGACCCATCCCTCCTCGGCAAGCAGCCCAACCTTGTCCAGTTCCCGCCAGACTTCCAGCCAATCCCGTGCAAGCCTCTGTTCTTCGATCTGGCCCTCAACCATGTGGCCTTCCCACCTCTGGATGATAAGGTGGAGCAGAAGGGCAAGGGCGGCCTCACCGGTTACATCAAGGGCATCTTCGGCTTCGGCAGCTAAACCGTTGCTTTGCTCAGCCTCGAAACCTAAGAGCTGGACGAAGAGCCAGAGCTCGATCCTGGACTTGCTCCATTTAATCCCTTCCCCGTCTGTCAGTCATATCCTTCTGAAAACAGTCTGTCTGTGTCCTTTGCCCCCATGACTTGAACTCGCAGATGTGCACAGCGATTCACCTAATTCACCAAAGCCACCAATCAACCCCCTAAACACCAGTTGTATTGTTTGGTGAACGAGAAAAGCATTTTGTGTGCAGATATGTGGCTGTTTAGGTTCAGGAGAAAAGAACACTAGCATGTATGGTCGTGGTATCGAATTCCTGTTCAAGGTGAGTTCTACCACGTTGTCTAGATCCAGTTTATTTATGCAAAAAAAGGAGTCGGGCACATGGTTCGGGGCAAATCCACTTTTCCAAGCTCAAGGGTCCAGGTCTTTTTCTCCATTTAGTGCAAAAAAATTAAATACATTTTGTTTTTTAAACTCCGCTGACCAGGTTCGATACACAAGTAAGCCATTGTTTGCACACTAGATAAAGCAAACCAGGATGATTGGGGTCATCAGCCTGCATCTTGGAATGGCATAACTGACATGTTGTTCCTTTGGCAAAACAAACACCGAGCTCATGCTGGTTCACATGGAGGATGTGTGGGTTTTTGTTCGTTTTTTTTTGGGTAACATACATAATATAATAGATAATAAATAAGCACCAAAACAATACTAGGGATGCATCGATACAATGAGTATGTGATTTTATACTTCATGATATTAATACCAGAACGAGTAACCGGTTTAGTATTAAGAAATCTGGAGCATCATAGAATTTTTGTTTTTCAAATGTTTTTAAATTATTTTTTTATTTCATGTAACTTGCCACTTTGGGCAGCTAGGAATGAGATCCTCGTGTACGGCTTGAACAGTTGCTTTATTATTAAAGATAATACTTAAGCATCAAAAAGATTTTTTTGTTTTATTGAGATGAATCTTTTCACAATGCACCTTTTTTTTTTTTTTTTTGGCTTATTCACAATGCCCCTTTTTTTTTTTTTTTTGGCTTAGTCACTTTTTATTAGGAAATCAATCTCTTCAGTGTATTTTAGTTATGAATGTAATACCAGTGTTCATCGATGCATCCCTAACCCTCTGCGTGTTCATTGCATTTGCCAGTAAAATACTCATCCTACACAGATCACTGATTTATGGTTGCAATACGCATAAGATATCATTTTTTTAAATCCCTGCTCACATCCATCTGTAACTTCAGGAAGCAATTCAGTTTCAGCGTCTTATCATAAAAGAGACATAAATGATGCCAGATTAAGCACTGGCATGAGGAGTTTTTTTTTAACTCCATACATCACTATCTGACCTATACGTCTTGTCTTAACTTGTCGATTTTGTAGATTACAATCTGTGACATTATTTCGATTTCATTTTGTATATTCAGCAAATACGTCTCATGACTGACTGTTATAAACGGTCATGAATAGAGGGAGACTACTTTTCTTAGGTTAGTCAAAGTCATCTGTGTCCTCACTTAGAACCTGCAGTGACTACTTCAGTTTACTGATCTCTCTCAGCGTGACTTTAGACAGGTGCTGCTTTTGCTCATATCGACTCGAACCAAAGCAAATCTGTGCCGCCGTTTTTTTTCGTGTTTCATCTCATCTCGAATGTCTATCTACTATTTCTGTTCTAGTTTTGGTTTTGTGATCATTTCTCGCTGGCTTACTTGTTGTACCCTGATTCATTTGCAGATTAATCTTTTTTGTTTGTTTGTTTTTTTTCTTTTCTTTATATGTTTTACGAGTGAAAATATGGCAATTTGAAGGACGGAGATAAGTAGTTGAAAATGTTTTCTGCTGTGAGCACATTGGAAAATGGTAAGCAGGAAACTACATGAAATGAACGGTGGATTAAGTGCTCCTAATAAAAAGAATTCAAAATATGAATGAAGAAATATGGATTTGTGATTGCTTTGTTCAGCAGTGGCACAAAATATGTGCTGAAATTTAAGATTTTATTTTATCTTCTATTCTACTGGGAAAAAAAACTTGTCAAATCTCTTTCTTTTTACAAACCTTGGCCGCCCATGACCCTGTTGCCGCTTCACCACTGTTCCTTCCTTAGAACACTTAATAAATACTGGCCACTGCAGAACATTCCACAAACACTGCAGGTTTGGAGATGCTCTAACCCAGTTTTCAAGCCGTCACAATTTGGCCTTCGTCAAACTCGCTCAAATCCTTTATATATCCTATGTATAGCGCTTTGCCTATTTTCTCCTTCTTTTAAAACATCATAAAAGTTTACTTGCTGCTTAATACACTGAACAAAATTATAAACACTTTCGCCCTTTAATGAGCTTAACTTGAAGATTTAAGACTTTTTCTATGTACACAAAAGGCTTATTTCTCACAAATATTGTTCACAAATCAGTTTAAATCTGTTAGTGAGCACTTCTCCTTTGCTGAGATAATCCATCCACCTCACAGGTGTGGCATATCAAGAAGCTGATTAGACAGCATGATGATTGCACAGGTATGTCTTAGGCTGGCCACAATAAAAAAAACACTCTAAAATGTGCAGTTTTACTGTACTCAATTTTTCGAGATGCTATGCTAAGTTACAGGAAGTACATTACAGTAAAGCAAGAAAATGCCGATGTCATGGGATTTTTATGCCCTTACCAATAGACGGTGCATCTGCCCAAGTTACTACTATCACTGTAAAGCAGCAGATGATCTGATTTAGGTTTGAAATCAATCCACACAGAGGGAAAGTAAAAGGCAGATGTCTGAAATAGTTTTTCCTTTATAGCTTCATGAATGATTTTTTTCATGTACCTTGAAATAAATATAAGACCAGTGTTTATCAGTGCATCCCTAAGCACCCCATTTAATTTGCCGGTTAAATGCTTGTCACACACAGATTGATGGTTGCAATATACACTATTATTTTTGAATCTCCGCTCACATCCATTCATTAATTTGGAGCTAATTACATTCTAAATTCATACCAGATTAAGTATCAGCACTGACATTTTTCAAAGCCATACATCACCCTCTCAGACATATGTCTTGTTTTAACTAGTTGATTTTGTAGATGTAATTCTAGACTGTAACGTTAATTAGATTTCAGTTTGTGCGGTCGGCAAATACGCGTTTCAGGACTGACTGTAACAAATGGTCATGAATAGGGAGGAAGTACTTTTCCTTGGGTTCTTCCTCCCTATTCATGACCGTGTTCATATTTATTAAAGGTATTATATTTGTGGCCCTACTTTTCCTCAATGTACAAGGAAGGCATAGATCTCTGCTCTGACACACCTGCCATTAAAACTTTCTTAATCAGATTCTGTGCCTACCAGTTCATCTTAAACATGGGCAATGGTGTCAATGGGCAGTCCCCCACTTTTATACCAAAGACTGTTGAAAGAACATTTACTTATAATCTTATACTCCAGTGCTCATGTTGTTCTCACTCTCCAGTGTTCTGTATTGTTTAAAGATTTATGATCAAACTCTTGATGTAACCCGAATGAGGATGGGTTCCCCTTTTGAGTCTGGTTCCTCTCAAGGCTTCTTCCTCATAACATCTAAGGGAGTTTTTCCTTGCCACAGTCGCCATGGCTGCTCATCAGGGATAAATGCACACCGTTCACCTTGACTGTTGATTTGTGTAAAGCTGCTTTGAGACAATGTCTGTTGTGAAAAGCGCCATAGAAATAAACTTGACTTGACTTGATAGCCATGTTAGAGGTTTTATTGGAAAATGCTAATGCTGGAAGATACAGGAAGTCTTGCATTTACGCATTTTAGAAATCAAGCAGGGAATTAATACCAGTTGCTGATTTCCAAAGTGTCTAGTGTGGGCCTTTTTTTTTTTCAAGCACTAGTGAGGAGAAGGAGATAGGGTGTGGTAGGAGTTGGGACAGGGTTATGAACAGTTGCAGCGACAGAAAGAGAGAAAAATACATGAGGTTAAAGCTGTCTGTCCCACACAGAGAGGGATTCAATTGAAGATACAGGAAGTCTTGCATTTACGCATTTTAGAAATCAAGCAGGGAATTAATACCAGTTGCTGATTTCCAAAGTGTCTAGTGTGGGCCTTTTTTTTTTTTTTTTGCAAACGGTGTAGACGAGCAAAGTCCTGGTGGCTGATTCAAGCACTAGTAAGGAGAATGACATAGGGTGTGGTAGGAGTTGGGACAGGGTTATGAACAGTTGCAGCGACAGAAAGAGAGAAAAATACATGAGGTTAAAGCTGTCTGTCCCACACAGAGAGGGATTCAATTATTATATATCATATATATATCAATCTTGAAAAGTTTTCTTTTTATCTCTACTTTTATTTGTTTATGCAATCTGCAACACAAGTTTTAGCTGTACAAGCGTGACCCTGTTTGTTATGCAGGTAAGTCAACTTATACTTGAAATTTCATTGGAGGTTCAAACTTTGCAAACTCCATGTACAAGGCCTGAGAGACCATCCAGTGATTACTAGACTAGTGAACTTTAACAAATTGCAGATCATTCTTTCTGTGTCTAAGCATTTATTGGATTTTACCTTCATTGACTGTCTCATTTTTCTGTTTCCCCTCCCAAAATTCCAACACAGATCTTTATCATAGTGGCCTAAGACACACATTTTTCACATTCCTCAACATACATAGCTGCCAAGTGATTTCTGGGCCTGAAGCAAACCCAGACAAATGAACCCACACCCTCTCGATTTGATCAATAAGTAAAACACCAATGCCTGCAAGCCTGGAATGAATTTATTATACATGCATGAAATATGGATTTGGAGTACAAAAGTTTCTTTATGTACTTTGATAGTTTTGTACTTTGATAAAATCAGTTTGTGGTGCAATAACAAAATTGAGAAGGCATAATTTTGAGATCAATCCTTTATTGGAACGTCTCTGAAGAGCCACAAGATCCTCATCAGCATCGGAAGTTGCTTTCAATTCAATTCATTTGCATTTGTATATCCTTTGCAAAGTATTACCAGTTCTTCAAGGAATGTCAAAGTAAAGCAGCATTAAATGCCTTTGTGCTTGTTACAGAAATGTATATTGTGCATTGGCGGTATACGAAATATTCATCTACCTTAAATGATATCTTCTTCTTCTTCTTTCGGCTGCACCCATTAGGGGTCACCACAGCAGATCATCCGTCTCCACACTACTCTGTCCTCTACATCTGCCTCTTTTAAACCTACTACCTGCGTGTCTTCTCTCACCACATCCATAAACCTCCTTCTTGGCCTTCCTCTTTTCCTCCTTCCTGGCGGCTCGATCCTCAGCATTCTTCTACCGATATACCCCATGTCCCTCTTCTGCACATGTCCAAACCATCTCAATCTCTCTTCAGTTTGCCTACAGAGCAAACAGGTCTGTGGATGATGCAGTCAACATGGGACTGCATTATATTCTATAACATCTTGATAGACCTGGACCTACACAAGGATCTTGTGTGTAGACTTCAGTTCGGCCTTTAATACCGTCATGCCTGACCTTCTCTCAGCCAAACTGACCCAGCTCTCCATGCCCACCCCAATCTGTCAATCACCAGCTTCCTGCCTGACAGGCAGCAGATAGTGAGGCTGGGCAAACTCACATCCTGGTCTCTCACTATAAGCACTGGTGCTCCCCAGGGTTGCGTTCTCTCCCACTGGTCTTCTCCGTGTACACAAATGACTGCACCTCTAAAAACCCCTCTGTCCAGCTCCTGAAGTTTGCAGACCACAGTAAAGTCAACAGCCTCATTCACGATGTATTAAATAAAACATTTTCTGGCTGCAGTATTTTGAGAGCCAGGTTCAGATCTTTACCATTTGAGCTCATTTGTTGCCCTGATCAAAACTAAATTTTGTTTTATTTTAAAACATTTACATGACTTCCACAAGCATCAGATTCACAAGAAAGAATGTGTAACACTGCTGAATAGAAGATATTCTCAGGTAGAAGACACACCTTAAGATGGTATTCTCCAAGAAACACACTCCCTCACTATCATAGTAACTGCATGTTGCAGCTGCTTTTGAACAAATACCTCATTTACAAATGCTGGCAGTGAAAAATTGAGTTGTTCAAGGTAGAGCGAGTGTCGGAATGAAAGCAAAGTCGAAAGGAACGGAAAAAAGGCAAACACTAAACTGTACTGCTAAAATTAAAAATACTTCGCTTGATTATACCCACAGTGAAAGTAAAAGTACTCATTTTGCAATTCCAATTCAGTAAAAAAGAAAAGTAGAAAATAATTCCTTTTAAATCTAATTATGTATCAAAAGAGGCACTGAATTATGAGAAATTATTGTTCATATCTGATGCAATTCAATATGACATTAACCTGCACATTAGGAGATTTACTGACAGGTAAACATTTAGTGCAAATTTTGTATTCGGTTTAAAGCTTACTGTCTATTTAATACAGAAATTACGATATTATGCATTAGAATTAAATGAAGTAAAAGTTTCCCAAAAGGCAACACTCTGATTATGTACAAAATACTTGAAAAATACAGAAATGAAGCAACATTGGCCACCACTGATTCCTACTCGCTTTAACAGTGTTAACTTTTCAGCCTGAGGTGTTTGATATCTCTAAATGAAGGGCAAGTGATTTTCCCATAATGATCTAAGATATAATTCAAACTAAATGGTCATTTTTTTTTCTCCTCTAGTGACCAAAACGAAAAATAATGAAGGTCAATAACACAAATTTAAAAAAGAATCATTCTGAATTCACAGCTGCATTTATTTTGTGTTTTTGTGTGTAACATTGCATGGTGTATAATTATTAAAGGCTGTCTTCTTCTTATTATTATTATTTATTTTTATCTCATAAAATGTAATCATTTTTAAAAAAAAAAGAAGTGTGTGTGGGAACATGTTATCTGGTATAACATGTGATAAGGTAAACTACTGTGTAATCATAAAACTAATGTAATCATTAAAGGATATTACATTATATATTATTATTAGCAAAAATGGTAAAATGATTAAAACACTTTAAGATACTATCATGGCTTCGTTCAGTCACATACCTTCACTGGATCATACCGAAGGTGGAGTTTGTATTCAAGTTGTCATGTGTACATGATGCATTAGGCTCAGGATATTATTATGATGATGTTTTTTTTTTTAGAATTTAGGAAGCAGTAATTGGACTCTGACTGGACTGTCACAAGTCAATTTTGCAGGAGGACCAACCTATCACATGCCCCATATTAATTCTAATTTTTTTGGACTCTCCACATGGCTACATAACATTGAATAATTGGTCATTTACGTATTACATATGATTACAGTATGAAAGGACAAATTCCCGGGGCACTCTCATAGATTGTGGACAGAGTGAGGGCGCTAGTGAAAGAAGGGAGTGAGAGGAAAAGAGAGATGGCTTGTGACTCACACTCACCCACCCTGATGAGTGAATGTGCTTGAAATGCAGGCTTTCTGCCACAGCCCAGCTGAAAGAAAGTGGCTGCACAACATTCCAAAGCATAAGCCGCCCTTGATTTAACACACACTACATTCATAACAAATGTGTGAGTAATGTATGAATGTGACTTTTAAAGAAGTATTCAGAAAAAAAAAAAAATCTGATCCTGGTCAGAGTTGCAGTGCTTATTGAATTTACCTTCAATTCATTTTTATTTGTAGAACTTTTACCAATGTATATTGTCTCATAGCAGCTTTACAGAGATAAAGCGGTAACAAAAAAGTGTCTATGTTTAGTGCTTAAAATTTGTTCCTTATAATTAAAGTATATCCCTAATAAGCAAGTCTTAAGAGGAACCAGACACAAAAAGGGAACCCATTTTTATGTGGGTGGCACTGAAAGTCCATTCGTTAGGTACTTAAATGCAAAACCTGTGGTCCTGAACCATTGTAGTAGACTGTTGATATTATTAGAGTCCAAATCCATCCTTAATGATCTGGAAACACTTGGTGCGAGGTGGGAACACACTCTGGATGGGGATGCCAGGCCGTCTTATGGCAACTTCACACAATGATTCACATACTCATTCACATCTAGGGCCTATTTATCCTAGCTGATTAGTTACCAGCTTGTTTTGGGGAGGTTAGAGGAAACCAGAAAACGCAGCAGATACCCAGGCAACATAGGGGAGAACATTTACAGAATGAATTCACCCAGTTTGCCAATCATGTGGCAAGAACACATGACATACAGTCATGCAGATACAGGTCAATGGTTTCTGGTAATTTTATAACAAACATCAATGGGAAAAAATGGAAAATGGGGATGGGAAAAAAGTGAGCTCAGCATCATGGTTGAAGAAACTCCTTGTTGATGAGAGAGTGGTTTACTGCAAATCAATTAACCAATCTGTATAAAGTTGTTTCCAGGACTCATTCCAGAAGTGGCAGGAACACCAGGAGAGCTGGATTACCGGTAATATTATGAAGATGATAGTATGTAAAAGTACATATATAAAGTACTTTCCTGTAAACAGACCTAGTTTTTGATACCACCTCGTGTGCTAAGCAGAAAAGCATCTCAAAACTTGCAACAACCGAACGGTCCAGAAGGATGGGCTACAACAGAAGAAGTCCACGTCGGGTGGACTTCGGGGGTCCTATTTCTTTCAACAGAGAACATGAATCCTGAGGTAAAGTGGCCACTAGATAATTGAAGCCTGTATTAACATGTATACTGTTTGATTGCATATATACTGAAACAAAATATTGCAGCTGATTAGGTTTAATTTGAAGAAGCTTCAATTGAATATTCTTTGGATGTTTATTAGTTCTGAGTAGAACCTTTTTTTTTTTAAAAAAACTTTTATAAAGTTCTAAAAATGTAGGTTTTTATATAACTAGCACAATCATCAGAATGAGGACATGCATACAACATAGGTTTTGGCGATTCAAGCACATTTACAGAAGGCATTCTCTATTGGCCCACATTGTGAATGTATGACAAACCACTGTGTATGTGTGTATGTGTGTGTGTGAGAGAGAAATGGGAGTGTAGAACAGGTCTGCCCGGTCCCTCGGTACGCCTGGGTGTCGTCCGACACTTGTCCCTCAGGGCGGAGCAGAGACAACCAAATAGCTCCATCTTTTACCAGTTTGCGACACTCTTCAGGAGACACACACCACTTGAGACGCACAGAAGGTGTGTGTGTGTGTGTGTGTTAGTGGGTACCCATGCATGATTGAGACAAGACAAAATACACTGCGCAGACGAGGAAGCCGAACAGTGTGAGACGGATTTAAGTCCGGAGAGACCTGAGAGAAATATACACATTTAAACAGCAGGTGACTTTTCACCTCAAGCTGAACCTGCAGGATGTTTAAGAAGACCACCAAGGATGGCACCAAGGACAGCAGCACCCTCAAGGGTTCGTCCAAGATGACCAAGTGAGTGCGTTAGTGTGTGCGAGTTAGTGACTGATTTTGAGGAGGTGCTTGTAACTGGAGCTCAGGTGGAGGCTAAAGTCGGTCAGCTCTAAGCTGCTCGGTTTTATATCACAGATCTCACACTTGGCCTTCTCCTTCAGTGTGTGGAGTAGGGCATGGAGAAGATCATCTTTAACCGGTCTTAATCTATGCTCCGTTTCTGCTTAGTTATTCAAAGTAGATATTCCATGTTCTGTCATGTATCTGTCAGAAAATGTATGTTAGTTAGATGGTAAATTGTGGTGGTGGGGGAATAATGTCCCCTATGGCTCATCTTGAGCCAAGTGTTTAATTCCAGATGCTCAATTAGACTTAATAATGGGTGTCAGACATCAGACCTTTAGGGCAACAATACTGCCTTATAAAAAATCCTCATTTATTACCTGATTCATCTTGATGGCAAACTACCAGATCCCTACCTGGGCATAATTATAATGTTGTAGTTTGGAGCTTAACATTTCCTTCGCACAAGATCCGGTCTCTTTTCTTAGATACGTCTTTTACCCTTAGTGTGTGTCAGTGTGTAGAGATCATTAATGAAAAGATTTCTTGTGCATAACCCTTGAAGAGTTTCCTGGTCTTCCACTGTATCCTTATGGAGGTGGTGTTGTAAGCAGGAGTTCACATTGCTTTGTAAACTTTGTAAACAACCCTTTAATGACGATTGGGCTCCAGGAAGCACCATGGCACCGCAACCTCTTTAACTGGAACTAAGTTTCAGTAAATGGAAGAGTAAAACCAGGGAACAGTCATCATAATGAATCCACTCTTTCCTCCAATGGGTGTTGGCAGAGCTCTTAGTCATGGTCATGCAGTTGTAGCTTTTCCAGAGGAACTTGCTCCTTCAGTTTGCAGTATACAGCAAATAGTGTACACCTGGCTTTCCTGATGCACCTCAGGCCTTCATGTTTGGTTTGAGAAATACAATTCCTAGAGTTTTTTTTATTTATTAAACAATTGTTTCTAACACAGAACACTGAATGTCAGGATTGAATTAGGGTCAATACGAGACTGAGATGATATATAGGTGCAGGATGTAGGTGCAAGCCGAGAGCCTAGATGAGACTTATTTCACACAACCCTCCAGGATTAGCTAGTAACATCATATACTTTTTATATGTCTGCAAGAACAAACTAAGTGGGACATTCAGTGTATGGGGAACAAATCATGGCCAGTAGGTCTTGATGAAAGGAAATACTCCAGAAAATAAATGATGTACCTTTTATGTAAAATGAAATCCAAATAAATTGGGTAAAAGTTCTATGAGTAAAAAGAAAATACAAACTTTGAAATAACGTGACAGGTACGTCTCGAACATTATTATATCAGAAACACGGCATCAAAAACAGAAACTGACAATTTCGTAAATAATTTGTCATACAAAAGGTAGAATAACAGGAGCGAGTTGCCTTGACAGTTGTGTATCACCACAAACATTTTCCGTTTGCATTTGTTTAGACACACCTATTGTGTAACCACCAAAAATATCTTCACCCGAATATGTATCATGTAATCAGGTTCAACAAGTGTATTTGAAGATTAAATAGAATAGTGCAAAATGCAGCGTAATTGTATCAAACATGTTTGACATTCTCAGAAACCATGTAGCTCCTCTGGCTTCGGAGAACATAGGAGTTTTTCTCCACCTTAGATCTTTGTCCAAGGGAGGCACCTGCCAGGGTGGGTACAGAAGAGAAGCGATGGCCTATGACAAGAGGGCGGTGGAACATTGTTAGCATTGTTGAGAAGGAACAAAACCAGCTTTGTCAATGGATGGGGGAAAAAATGATTACACTGCCATTTGGTCTCGATTTATCTCACTGGGATTTCATTGCTGGTGTTTTCCGAGAGGTTTGGTTTAGAGCGAGGGTGTGTAAAGGTATTCGTCAGACCCTATCATGTTTGTCGGCTTAAGCGTTCTACATAAGTTTACCAAAACAGTGCAATGGACGGTTAGTTGAAGTGTGGGTTAGCATGGCAACAAAGTGGTGTGCGAGGAATATTTTCACTCTCGGGCAGAATGAACTGCAGGACAAAATATCTAATGTGACTGTGACATTAAAATTAGCAAAAAGTAGTGTATGCCCATATAAGGTATGCATTAGGTATACTCTGAATGACAAGAGTGACAAGTGAGCTAAAGCTTGATTGAGAGATATGACTGAGAATGAAAGACAGGTACAAACTGATAGAGTTATTACACCAAGAGAAAGTGGAGAGGGGAGGGGAGGTTATGAATAACAGACATTCCCTAAATTCATTGAACCCAGGTATCTGTAGTCTTGTTGTCCCCACACCCAAACTGCACATACCAGCTAAACATGTCAGAAATAACGTCAAACCTGTTCGAAGGCCACGTCTCGTTCTGCCACTTATCCACATATACATGACGCCTATACTTTGCTGGTCGGATTCGTTTTCTAAAGTGATAAATGGTGTTTAATGATTATTACCTGCAGCAGCACCACTATATTTGATCAATCCAAGTCATAAAACCAGACACACACCAATTACACAAACATTAACATCAATCTACACAGCAGTCGTATTAAATAAAGGGACCACGCACAAAATTGTGGCTCTTACATCGAATCCTTTTATTTTTACTTTACTTCCTGTTTTTGATTGTAAAAGCCATGCATGGCATCTCCTCAGTCTGGGACTGAGGCAACCAGGACCTGTGTGCTGTCCAGTTATGCACACAGACAATCATGTCGTTACACATTTACACATGTATTATATCGCTGCTTTTTTCCCCCAAGACAAATGCCAGCACGTCCTAAATTTTCTGAAGTGACAGAGGTTCAAGTACGCAACCCGATCATATGACATCATCGTTCTTTCTTCGGCTGTGTAAACCGGGCAGCATACTGAAATGTTACACCAACAACTGATTACTATTTTGAAAGCACCAATCCTGGGTGAATACTGAAGGAAAATTGTCTGACCAAGATCTACAACCCTGATTTCTACAGGTCTCAGGTGAATGACTTGACCTTGCTGATAGCACGAATGCAGAAGAATGCTGACATAGTGGAAAAAGACGTGCTGAGGGCTGAAGACCTGCTGGTCATCGTAAGTCAATGTTGATCTCTATCTCTCCCTTTTAAAATATGTCTCATTCTCAAGCTATTTCTTGTTTTTTGCCATCATCTATTTCTTATAAGAATGCAAGTCATCATTAGGTAATTTCTGCCTCGGTGTGTTTTCAGGATGCCGAAAATGACAAGAAGAACATTCCTTTTAAACACCAGAAAGAGAACTCTGAATGTTTGTCTGAGGCTGAAGGGCTCCTCAAGGATCTCTTTCTGGATTTGGACAAAGCCAAGAAAATGAAACATCCTCAGACAGGAGAGATCGAGAAAGAGTGAGTACAGGAACACCATTAGTTAAAGGGACGATTTTTCCATAATGTGTTTGGAAATTGGGTCTCGATTTGTAAATGTATTCTTCAAACTGCATCCAGTTTTTCAGAAACATCGCACAGACATGTTTTGTATGTACAGAAAATAAGACAGGTTCACAAAACGCGAACAAGCTTCACTATGTTGTGGTATCAATCCATGTATGAGAACAAGAGGAGGGATTGTTTAAACACAGGCACAGTGTGTTACAACATTATACAACACACCCACTATAACTTCCTTTTATAGTGTGAGGGTCCTTCTAAAGCCATCAAGACAAACAATATTTCTGTATACTTTAACAAATACAGAAACAAATTTCAACAGTGTAATCATTTCTATGTTTAAGTTAATTGCATTTTTTTATCATTTGTAAACCTTTCATTCTTTTTTTAAAAATTGCACTGCAAACCAAAATTATGTCCTTTTTTTTCTACCTTGAAAATGTATTTAATTTTAAGAAATGCAACAAACAATGTCAATTAATACAATTCTATTAGAGCTGAATTGATTGCAAACTTGATGCACTCTCACACTCTCATCCTTCAATAAATGACCACTAGATGGCGCACCACGATAGCTTTAAAAAAAATATTAAAACCAAGAAAAATGTCTGTCACATTTGTGTATCATCTTTGTTCAGTATGGCTTATAGGTCGCTTTGTATTTGTGTGATAGTGTGAGTCGACTTCATGATCGCTGGCTGAAGGATTGCGTGTTTTACCGTGACCTGTACAAGCAGATAAACGAGATCGGCATGCAGCCGCGCATCAACTGGATCCAGGTGTTCAACCAGAAACAGGTAAACAGTAAAGGGTGGAAATCACTCCTTCTCCAAGGTCACCATGTCCTTAAATCATTCCTTGATCAAACTCACCAAGTCACAAATTGTTGGGAAAGTATGTAAAGATTGGTTCAAGTGTCTATTCACCTCATACCACAGATTTGTTTTTATAGACAGTCAATACTGACCCATTCTAAAGGCTGTCCACATGCCATAAAACATATAGAAACAGCTTTGTGCTCCTGACTGTTACACCACATCAACCACTGCATGCAATGTCTGCCATTTAATTCCTGGTGTATGCTGTAACTTTACAAACCAGAACATATTAGAACGAGTGCATTGATATGAACCATGCAGGTGAAATATGAAAAATCTATCAACACATTTTGATCAATCAGGATTAGAATTGTGCATGTTCAATGCAAGGCACCGTTCAGTATTAATATGATCCAACAACCACTGATATCATGATAACATCCGCAATCATGTTAATCCTGTGTGGGTTTATAGAACGTTTATGGAACGGTATGGAGTCTCCAGTGTCAGTATGATCCATAGCTACAAATCTAGAAATGGATGAAACGAACAACATGTCATACTTTGGTTAACATAAAAAAAAAACTGCAATCAGTATATATAATACACAAAAATAAATATTGTTAACTAGACCCTCTGTGTCTAGCTAACAATATGGTTATTATCATATTGTATTATCATATAATTCACAGTTTAAAATGTGTCCAAAATATCTCTCCATTTAGGTTATATATATAAATAAAAGCTGCTATAGCCATATATAAGGCTTGGAAATATAATGTCACACTAGAAAATAAAATATATTATATATATTATATTATAAAATAAATATATTATATATTATATATATTATATTATAAAATAAAATATAGTGATATAGTTTATTGTGAAATTAAGGCCAATAATTGGTTTGTTTGTTTTCAGGACTTTCTATTATTAGCATCTGAGGCTTTAATCTATATATGTGTGTGTGTGTTGTAGAAAGATGTAAACTCAGAAGCCTATGGGCCCACCATGGCTGAGCTGGAGAAACAGATTGCAGCTCACAATATACTGCACAAGGAGATCGAAGCCTACAGCACTCAGCTCAGCCCAGACAGCACCAGCTCTAAGGTCAGCTATAGTAACCCTAACAACTTGCACAGACCAAATGTCAGATATCATTCTTTAAATAAGCAGTTGAGAATTTTTGAGAGGAATCTGACATCCATTTAGACTTCTTGTGATAACCTACTGCAGATTTGCAATAGATTCTGAACAAATCAATGGTGATTGATTTGATTATTTATCTATTTCTTATTCTTTATTGTGTTAGGAGGAATATGCTGACCTCAAGAAGCAATACGCGAATCTCTTGGTAAGACGTTTAGGCAAAATCTTTTCAATAAATGCATGCCAAAACCTGTATTCTTTGATAAACTTTTACAATAAATGATGTAAATGAAGTAGTTCAAATTGATGTAAAATTGTTTTTTTAACAATAATATTTTTTTATAAAAATGGCAAACTAACTCCTATACATATATAATATATAATTTTTGTTGTGGCCGTGCAGGACAACTCGAAATGGCGCCATCACTACCTGAACAGCCTGTACGAATACATGCAATGCTGTAACAAAGAGGTAGCGTACCTGTCTGACGAACAGGCCAAGATCCTCCAACAGGACTGGAGCGACCGCATGGTGGATCCGCCGGACGTCCGTCGTCGCTACGAGGTGGGGCCTAGATTTGCATCGCCATTCTTTCCAATCTCAGTAAAAGCTATAAATGACAGCTTTTTTTTGCTTTGTGGTTTTTGCTGTAGAACTTTAAAAACAACAGCCTGCTCTCTCATGAGACCGAGGTGAACAAACTGCAGGATGATGGAGAACGTCTGATTGAGATGAAACACCCCGCACCAAACACCATTCAGGTGAGAGTAATATATTACAAAGATTTTAATTAGAACCGATACAACAATATAGAAAGGTACAAACACTCATGACTCATCAGAGGTCAAGAATTCCACAGTGCTGGATTGGTGGAATTTGGCATAAATACGTTCTTGGTTTATGAGATTCACGTTACAATGTGAAATTTCTCTTTTAGTGTTGGTAACTGATATCACAGCTCTGTATGTGTCCTTCATATTCTTTGTTGCTGGGACCAACAACACCAGCACTGACTTTAGCGCTTATCACTGATTTACAGCATCGGTGTCAGTTTCAGCATGTGTAAGCTTTTTTTATTATGCTTCAGGGCCACAGAGACACGCTGAGGAACGAGTGGCAGAAATTTCTGAACTTGTGCATCTGCCAAGAAACACACCTGGACAATGTGGAGGAATACAAAAAGGTAAGTTGATACAGGAGGAGTGCAGTTGAATGAGCAGAGCAAATAAAAAACTGATCTGAGCAGCAATCTTGAGTCATCTTCGATGCCCTGGATGTGGGGAATTGTCAGGGATGGTTGGCATATTGTCATATTGGAAATTCCCTGATAGGAATTGTCTCATGGGGCGGGGTCATGGTGGGGACAAAACACCTAGATAGCTAATTTTCAACACAGCCTGTGATTTAAGGACCATGCATATAAAATGATGAGCTATAAAATAAGGTTTGTTAAGACATATATATGTTCCAATCAATGCAATATATTTACTGTATAAAAATAATTAATGTACTATACTGTAAATATCAATTTATTTTAACTGTCTTCTCTGTCCCACAGTACCAACTGGATTCTGAGACCTTGTCCGAGTCGTTAACAGGCCTCAGTTCCACTTTGGACCCCAAAGCTCTGTCAAAAAAGACTAACACAGAGACTCAGCTACAGCTGGAGGTAAGAAAATCCTTTACAAATGTATTTAATTTATTAAAATGTTAAAATAAAAGAGTTCTGTAGTCATGAAGCTACTTGGCTTGAATGTTTGCTGTAGTACACACAGGTATTTTTGAAGTGTACTATGTATTAAATAGTGCTCTATAAAATAAGTAAGGTGTGGTTCAATCTTTATTTTTCTTTTCCCCCTCAATCCCTCATTCCTCCATTTCACTTTCTCTCTCAGGCAGAGGAAAGGCCTCTTCAACGCTGCGAGCAACTGTTAGCGGATCTGAGAAAGCGCAGTACCACCATCGCTCCCCTAAAACTCCGTCGCACCACCCCGAGCCGACCCACCACCATCGAGTCTTTGTGTGACTGGAGCACACCCAAGGTATCCTAATTGAACACACTTCCCACAGGAGCGTTTACATTAATTCACATTCATTCAGCGGGCAAATGAGACCGAAGCTCACAGGTCGATGCGCAAACTAACTGAATGGCAAAAACTGCCATACACACTCACCCTCACAAGTATGTGCACAGGGTCGAAATAGCAATCATTATTTAATAATTTAGGATTAATTGAGAATTTGCAAAAAAGATTGCATCAATTCTTTAACTATTAATCTACAGCTCCCTTTTCAATGTACCGTCTGGATCAAAACCTTTTCTACAGCCTTGTTCTAGTCCTTTTTTTTTTAAAGGCGGTCAAAAGTTTTGACAATTTTAATATAAGCTTACTTCTCACATTGTGCATTCTATGCATTCTCACTCACTTATTTTCAATGTCCAGACCTCCATATCCAGAGGTGAGAAGTTCACCTTAAAATCCAACAGCAACTACGCAAACTGGGAGGTGCATACGAGTAATGGGTCCCTTGAATCCTATCCTGGAGTGTGCTTCCTGATTCCTCCACCCGACACTGAGGCCATTGACAAAGTGGATCTGTAAGTCTGATTTTTGGAATAATAAAAAAAAAAAACCGTGTGTTACATCATTTGTAATTGAAGTCCAACTCTGCCATGGGAGCATTTTAACGAAAAAAAGAAAAGACGGTAAACATGTTAATATAGATATTTTATTAAACATTCCTGTGTGTGTGTGTGTGTGTGTGTGTGTGTGTAGGCTTGGCAAAGAGCTGGATGACCTTAAGAAAAGGCGTGCAGCAGTCAGGGCCTCACTGAAGACTCAGGCTCCTGAAGTCACACGAGCAGTGCAATCAGGTGAATATACCACACACTGAGCATATGTAGGCATACGGTATGCACACTTTGAGAGCACACACACACACACACACACACACACACACACAGGGGAGTCAAATTACGCAAGAATATGCATATTAACCTGTATGCTTGTGTGCTCCAGTTCCTGTTTCGAAATCTCTGGAGAACCCTAAAGTTACTCAATATAGTGAACGTCTAAACCAGTTGGACAAAGACTTGGCTCTTGCAGAACAGGACATGCAGAGCCGAATGAGAGCTCCACTGGACAGCAGCAACCCTGCTGGAGATCTAGCAAATCGCCTGAAAGAACAAGAGGTAAGAATATCACCTAAAAAATGTCAATACTAAATAAATATATATATAAAAAATATAAGAATAAATATATAATATATAAGTGTAGGCTTTTCTACCAATTACAGCACCATCACCTCCAAGTCCTCCAAGTATGCAATCCAACTCCTAAGTTGGATTGCATACAGTTGTATAGGATACCTTTGTATTCTGAAGCTTACAAGGCCCAAATATGTTCCAGCACAAATATACCTTTATGTACAAAAGGGAGATCCATTAAGACATGGTCTACCAAGGTTGTAGTGGAAGAACTTAAGTGGCCTGCATAGAACACTGATCTCAACACCTCTGGAACATTCCAGAAATTAGTAAATAAACCTTGCCATAAAAGGTTTTTATAACAGCAAAGCTGGGACTCGATCTTAATGAGATGATGAAAAAGAACATGAAGGTGTGATAATTAGTTGATAGCGTTATACTTTAATTTCTAATTAGAATTTCATGTGCCCAACTTCCAGAACTTTTAGGGTAAAATATTTTTAGGTGCATTAAAGCTGTGTTAAAGAGAAATTATTTTCAGTTATTTATCAGTTTTATTTCTTGATTCTGCAGAAAGCTGCAGCAGCTCTGCGCCAGCTGGCGCAACAAAAGGCAGCAGTACAGAAAGATCTTGAGCCGCTCCTGTCCCAGGACTTCAATGGCCCTGTGTCATCCACTTTGCCTGAAAGATTGAGCCAGAGCAAAAACAAACAAGACAGCCTGGCTGGCCTTAATGACCTCTACACCAAGAAGTAAGTCATTATTATAGCTTATGACACTTTATAATTTTAATATAGAAATATAATAAATAGTGTATAGTCATATGTTCTACAGTATGTTTAAAAAAGATACCTGTATAATGAATGGATTTTTTTTTGCAGAGCCAATGCATCCCTTAACTTGGAGAACCAAATAAGGAAGGTTGATGGAATTGTGTCCGGTTTTGAGAAGCAGCTGAGTAAACATGGTACTCTTGTAGATTTTCCCGATGCCCTCCCGAACCGCATCCATGACCTGCAAGTAAGCAAGGAACTTTAGTATTTGTCCATCCAAATGAAATACTGAAGTTTTTAGTTAATTGTGTACTGCTTTGACATAAAAAACTTTAGCTAGTGGTCCATTTACTCCTGATATCTTGTTAACCCTTTGCCAACTTCCTCAGAATATGAAAAAAGATGTGGCTGTTGCCCAACCAGAGATGCAGAAGCTGAACAAGGACCTGGAGGAGACCGGAAAACTGTGCAGTTCCCTCCAGCAAGGATATCAGGAGTACTGCCCTGACATCCGCAGGCAGGAGTCTCAAGTCAAAAGCCTGCAGAACCGCTATGCTAACCTAAACAACCAGCTAGTCGATAGGTATGATGGTCAAACAAATTCAAAGGAACTAGTACAAATTGTTCACTGAAATTTGTTCTTATTGAGTATGAGATTTTCTTTATTAATTATTGAAATTAACTTCTTACAGGGAGAGTCTTTTGCAAGGAGCTAGCACCAAGAATAATGACTTTCAGAACTCTGTCCAATCCCTCAACACATTCCTGGACAATTTGCCCAACAACAAGGTCAGGCCTTCAGATGGTTTAGCTGAAGTCAACGCAAAGCAGATTTCTCAAGAGGTCAGTGGACTTTTGCACAATAAGTCCAACACTTCATCTACCCAAATCACAGCTTATGAACAGTTAGCATTTATGAAAACAAAAGAAACACAAAATAACTATGTCTGTTTTTTCACAGAGAGTAGTTGAGGACATTAAAAGGAAAGGTTATGAAGTAGACAGGATGGTCGATCTCTCTCAGGATCTGCAAGATATCCTTAATGTAAGCTTGCGGTTATGTTTAATGTAAACGTGCCATTTAAACCGACCCTGAATTCAACATGTCAAGTCAACATTTTCCTTTTTCCCTTTTCTTGATAGGAATATGACATTAACTCGGACAAGTACAGAGCCACTCTGAAAAACCCTGAGGCAGCAGATTCTAGAAGGGTGTCCACCACTACTCTGACAGAGTCTGTGGCAAAACAGGTGAGACTATTTGAAGGGCAAACATCTTGTCACCTAACTAAATCAAATGCATTTTATGTTTATTCATTTTTTTTTTCCACCTTTTTTCACTTTTTTGTGCGATTATAGGAAAAAGCTCTAGTGAACCGCTACGCGAACACCGCAGCTGCAAATGATCAGCTTCTCAACCAGATGGACTTAGCCAAGAGCCTTCTTGCACAGGTATAAATCCACCACATTAAAAGTTACTTATGATGTGGGTCTCAGGATATTTTCTGAAAAACAGGCAAAATCTGTCAAATAAAACAACAAAAAAACGTTTTCAAACCTAAGCTACATTTGTATTTGGTTAAAACACGGTTTCGGACATGCAACTCAGCTGGCGTGTTAAATAAATATAGAAATAAATGATTAACAACACAGAAAATAATTTTTAAGACAGTTTGAGACACATACTAGATAGATTCTTGTAATCACTGGGAATAATCTTACATACATGAGATAACAATTAGCCACAAAATGTACCACAGACTTTTTATTTATTTATTTATTTATTTATTTTTACATTAAAAAACCCCCAGATTTGTCCTGCTTTATGATATAAATATGCTAAATACATTTAGGTTTTACTACTGAAAGATTAATACTGCTTTCACATTCAAGCAAGAATTTCTGTATGATTGTATGATCTGTTTTCCGTCTGTAGAAAGAGGAGAAAGTAGCCATGGTACAGCAGCAGCAGCAACTGCAACAAAAGAATATAGTAGAGAGTGATGGTCTACAGCGGAAACTTGAAGACGAGATCAGCAGGCGCAGTCAGGTTGAAAATGAGCTTAGAGTGTTCAAAGACAGGATGTTGTCGCTCAGGAGCAGAAAAGGTGTCGAACGTGTGGAAGAGAAGGAGATCCTACAATACTACCGTGACCCGAAGCTTGAGGCCGATTTGATTGACTTTCAGAAAAAAGTTCACGAGGAGGCCATGCGACGTACTGGAACCCAAAGTGAGATTGAGGTCCTCACCAGGAAGATTTCTAACATAGAAACAGAACTTAAGAGCGCTAAACCAAAACTGGTGACTAGAGAGGTGACCAATTATGAGAGGGATCCTCAGTTGGATGTGGAGGCTAAAAGGATACGAGATGAGATAAGCCAATTGCTGAATGAGGTCGAAGTTATACATAGTCAAGGAGGTCAACTGAAAACAGAAATGATTCTCTTGGAGCAAAAGAGGCCAACTATCAAAGAAAAGGTGGTACAGAAAGAGGTTGTTCGAGTGGAGAAAAATCCTGAGATGCTAAAGGCTGTCATGTCCTTCAAGAACGAGATTGAAGATGAGGGTGAAAGGGCCCGGTCACTGAACAATCAAATAGTCCAAACAAAGAGTCAAATTTCCAATCTTGAGAGACTCATACCTACCTTGGAACCCAAGTATGTGACTAAAGAAGTGAAGACGATTGAAAAAGACCCTGCACTCATTAGTGAGTCTAACAGGCTTCGATCTACCATAGATGAAGAGAGACACCAGAACAAACTGCTTCTTAATGAACTAACTGATCTCCGTGCACGGTACGTCCAAGTCGAACAGCTTAAACAAAAAATAGACGTCAAGGAGATTGTGAATGAAATCTTCAGGATTTCCCCAGAGACTGAAGCGGAGATAGTACGACTGAGGAGAGAACTCCAGGAGGCCGCCCGGTATAGTTCTGAATATGAAAGGAAGATTAAATTGGTGATAATGGATTTGGAATCTCTCCGCTCCCAAAAACCAACAATCGAGTATAAGGAAGTTGTTCAGGAGGTGGTGAAAGAAGAACGTAGTCCAGAGAATGTGAGAGAGATTCAAAAGCTCTCGGACCAAGTCTTTTCCCTGCAAAGAAGCTATACTTCCTTACAAGACGAGCTGAACCGTCTCAAGAGAGAGCGGGATGAACTGAGGACAGAGAAATCAAAGATAGAAACCAAAGTGGTCACTAAAGATTTAGTCAAGTATATTAATGATCCGCTCTTGGAGAAGGAAGCAGAACGTCTAAGGAAGGAGGTACGCGATGAGGCGCAAACACGCAGAAGCATCGAGGAGATGGTCTTCGATCTTCAGAACAAATACATTCAGCTGGAGAGACAAAGACCGGAAGAGAAGGTGGTTGTTAAGGAAGTTTTGAGATTAGAGAAAGATCCAAGGCAACTTATAGAGCTTGAGAGGCTCGGAAGGACTCTGGATGAGGAAGTAAACAATCGTAGGAAGGCAGATCAGGAAGTGCAACGACTAAAAGCTCTAATAGAGGACAAGGAGAGGACTATTAGGGAAAGTGATGAGAGGCAAAAGAAGATCATTGTGGAGACTGAGTTGTCCCAAATTAAGTACCGTATCAGTGAGCTGGAGAATGCGCCACCACCAGTTCAGGAGAATATTGTTACGGAGAAAGTTATGAAAGTAGAAAAGGATCCAAAGCTGGAAAAACTGACCAGTGGCCTGAGGACGGACTTCGACAAGGAGAGCAATGAAGTGATGCGGCTGCAGCGAGACATTAGGAATTTGAAAATCCAGATTGATATTCTACAAAAAGAGAAATCTTTCGAGAGAACAGTCTACAAAGAGGTGGTCAGGGTAGAAAAAGACCCTGCATTAGAGGCTCAGTTTTCTCGTTTGAGAGAGCAGGTGTTCCAGCAGAGAAATGCCAGATTGGATGTGGAGGATGAAATCCGTCGCCTCAAGGAGAAACAGGAGCGACTGGAAAACAGAAGAACGACAACTTCTCAAGAGGAGACTAATCTTATATATCAAAAGGATGCCCTTCTCAAAGAAAAACAGGATCTCCAGCGTCAACTGAAAGCTCTGGAGAACGACCAGAAAGAAATCAGCATCTCATTCCAGCAGCAGTCCAGGCTGATGAGTGAACGATCCCAAACGAACAGGCAGAAGAGCATAAAGATGGAGTCTGATGTTCAGCGCTTGGAGAGAGAGATTCTGGACGAGAAGGATAGGATTTACAAGCGAGAAAACGCCATCACAGAGCTCAGAAATAGCTTGAAAAAAGAGGAAAGTGCTTCAGAAACACGTACGCAGGAGAAAAACGTCTCCACAAGAATTAGCATTCTGGACCCCGAGACTGGTAAAGACATGTCACCCTATGATGCCTACATTCAAGGGCTAATCGATCGCACCCAGTACATTAATTTGCAGGAGTTGGAGTGTGACTGGGAGGAGATCACGACAATGGGGCGTGAGGGGGAGACGTCTGTGTTGCAAGATCGCAAGAGCGGGAAGCAGTATTCCATCAAAAATGCTCTGAGAGATGGTAACCTGACTCAGTATCAATTACAGCAATACAAAGATGGAAAGATGCCAATCTCAGAGTTTGCCCTTCTCGTGGCTGGTGAAAAGAAGAAGTCATCTCAAATTATTTCAGCTACCACCCAAAGAACTTCACAGGCTCCTCCATCCTATACCAAAACCACCACCAGTTTGCCTGAAGAGCTTCCTATTTGCGGAGTTTACGACAAAGACTCCGATTCATGCATTTCTGTGCGCTCAGCAGCGTCTCGACAGATGATTGATCCCACTACAGCTCAAAGGTTGCTGGAGGCTCAAGCAGTCACTGGTGGAATTGTGGATATTAACAGAAAAGAAAGATTTTCAGTCCATAAAGCAGCAGAACGAAGCCTAATTGAAGCCACCCAGCTGCAGCGGCTGCTCAATGCCCAGAAAGCCTTCACCGGGGTTGAAGATCCAGTTACTAAAGAACGTCTTTCGATTGGAGAGGCTGTTCAGAAAGGGTGGCTGCCTAAAGACACAGGCATGCGTTACATGGAGGTGCAGTACCTGACAGGTGGCCTCGTCAACCCCAACCAGACAGGCCGAGTAAAGATCGCAGACGCAGTCAAAAACAAAATGATCGACAATACGATGATGAGAGAGCTTCAGGAAGAGTCAAACTATGTGAAGGACATAGTGGATCCGATTACAAAGCAGAAAATCAACTACAAGCAAGCATTGGCACTCTGCAAGAAAGATCCATACACAGGCCTCCCAATGCTTCCTGCAACATCCAGAGATGCTGCCTACATCCCATCATATAAGAGCCACATGTCCACCAACTACTCTTAAGACACGTTTACAGCCAAAAGTGAAGAGCATAGTCGTTTTTGAAGATTCCTTCAAATGAACTGTAATTTACTCTGTGCAAACAATTCATGTTTATAGTAATATTGCTCACATTACTCTCAGGGAAAACCCTGCCAAATCAGCCTACATTAGACATACATTAGAATTATTGCACGCACAACAGTATCCTATTGTTAATCCTAATTAACTAATAGGGATAAACTAATAGGGATTACTCAGCATTTTACTTATTCTGCTATCTGGCATGCACTGGCTTTTTTTTTTTACATTAATAATTATACTATTTTTAATCAAATGCTTTCATTTAAGGGCTTTTTATTTTTAAATTTTGCAGTAGATCCTAAAAAAAGTTTTTTTTATATATATATATATATATAAATATTATATACACACACACACACACATTATTATGTTTGTTCATTTGAAGAGCTTATTGGTTATAAGAAATACCTTTCAAAGTTTATTTTACTTGGGATGTTGGGCTAGGAATTTTTTTTTCCTGTTTGCTTAAAACTATCAAGAATTATTTAAATCTTGTTTTGATGATATTTCACCCATCATGGCGATGTTGAAAAAAAATTGTTCATTTAAATGGTAAATAAAAGAAATTTAAAGAAAAAATATCTTTTTTTTTTTGAATGGAAAAACAATTAAAAACACAAGATTAGTTTGAAAATAATATAGTTTTATTTATTTATATGTATAACATATGGCAGATACACTTATCCAGAGCGACTTAGAATTATTTCGTTTATACACTGAGCAATTGCTGAGGCCGAGGGTCCAGCAGGAAGTGTGGTGATGGTGGGATTTGAACCACAACCCTCATGTCTTCCGATTAAATAACCATTGAGCTACCAGTTAACACTATTGTATTTGGAGCACACACACCAGAAAAATATGACTTTAACATCGAATGTACATAAATGGCAAGACTTTGGTTTAAATTATTCTATCACTAGCACACAAATTAAAATCTGAGAGCAAACCATGCCAGCCATAATAAAAATTTGACCTTGATGGAGTGAATTTTGTTTTAATTTACCTTAACCTAGGGTTACACCAAAACCTACTTCCAATATTTCTAGTTACAATGCAAATTTGTATAATAGATTTGAGTGAGGTTTTGAGAAAATTATTTGAAAAGAATTGTCCCAATTATTTAAAATCAAATTGTCCCAAAGCAGTTTCTCGTGCCCTTCTATAATACCCTAAAACACAGACTGATGTTTCCCACTCCATGTCATATGATTGGTAAGTTATTGATGTTAGTGTGTGCCAGCCTCGCCATCTCTTTCCCGAAAGAATTTCCTTTGTTCGTTTACGGCCTTCTGTAGCAAAGCAACATCGACGCCGTCCACGCAATTAAAGACCCGTGCATGCACGACGACTTCGCCGTCCCCTGAAATCAGAAGTGTGATAAAGCAGGACTTGTTCGGTTGCATAATATAAAGTAAAAAAAAAATGTTATGTCATTGAAATACCTTCTGACTTTTCTATCTCTCCCAGTACGGTGTATTGAGCCCCAATTATTGGAGCAAAAGGCTCAACAAATGTAGTCTTTACTGCCACCTGGTACTCCACTGATGCATGATGGGATGTGATAATGGCTTTGGATTCCTCTGGCAGATACTTTGAAAGTCTAAAAGTGGAGCATTCAAACACAACACAACACAGTCAAACTATTTTTACAGGTTTTCTAGAGTTTTCTTATTTGTTTGTCACACTTTAATATTTAAAATCAAACTAATTTCAATATTAGTAAAAGATAACACAAGTAAACACAACATGCAGTTTTTAAATGAAGGTTTTTATTATTAAGGGAAAACAAAATTCAAAACTACATGGTCCTGTGTGAAAAAGTATTTGCCCATAAACCTAATAACTGGTTGGGCCGCCCTTAGCAGCAACAACTGCAATCAAGCGTTTGCGATAACTTGCAATAAATCTGTAACAGCGCTGTGGAGGAATTTTGATCCACTCATCTATGCAGAATTGTTGTAATTCAGACACATTGAAGGATTTTCGAGCACGAACCGCCTTTTTAAGGTCATGCCACAGCATCTCAAGAAGATTCAGGTCAGGATTTTGACTAGAACCCAAGTTCTCTTCAGCTTGAGGTCACGAACAGATGGCTGGATATTCTCTTCAGGATTTAGGATAAATTCAGGATTTATTGGTAAACAGCAGAATTCATGGTTCTATATATCACAGCAAGTCTTCCAGGTCCTGAAGCAGCAAAACAGCCCAAGACCATCACACTACCACCACCATGTTTTACTGTTGGTATGATGGTGTTTTTTACTGAAATGCTGTGTTACTTTTACACCAGACGTATTGGGACACACACCTTCCCAAAAGTTCAACTTTTGTCTCGTCAGTCCACAGAGTATTTTCCCAAAAGTCTTGGGGATCATCAAGATGTTTTCTGGCAAAGCTAAGCTGAGCCTTTATGTTCTATTTGCTCAGCAGCGGTTTTTAGCTTGGAACTCTGCCAAGCAGACCATTTTTGCCTAGTCTCTTTCTTATGGTGGAGTCATGAACACTGAGCTTAAGTGAGGCAAGTGAGGCCTGCAGTTCTTTCGATATTGTTGTGGGGTCTTTTGTGACCTCTTGGATCAGTCGTTGCTGTGCTCTTGAGGTAGTTTTGGTTGCCCGGCCACTCCTGGGAAGATTCTCCACTGTTCCATGTTTTGATGTCCCAAAGTTTTAGAAATGTCTTTATAGACTTTTCCTGACTGATAGATCTCAATTACTTTCTTTCTCATTTGTTTCTAAATTTCTTTGGAGCGCAGCATGATGTCTAGCTTTTGAGGATGTTTTGGTCTACTTCACTTTGTCAGACAGGTCCTATTTAAGAGATTTCTTGATTGTGAACAGGTGTGGCAGTAATCAGGTCTGGGTGTGGCTAGAGAAATTGAACTCAGGTGTGATAAACCACAGTGTTAACAGGGGGCAAACACTTTTTCACACAGGGCCTTGTAGTTTTGGATTTAGTTTTCAAAAACAGTAAAAACTGTTGTGTCTTCACTTGTGTTAACTTTTACTAGTTTTTTAATTAGTTTGATGATCTAAAACATAAAAGTTCCCTGGTGGTCTAGTGGTTAGGATGCGGCGCTCTCACTGCTGTGGCCCGGGTTCGATCCCCGGTCAGGGAACCAACCCCAGCCATTAGGGTTGCACAAGCCTTAGTGCCGGTCCCAAGCCTGGATAAATGGGGAGGGTTGCGTTAGGAAGGGCATCCAACGTAAAAACGTGCCAAATCAAACATGCGGATGATCCGCTGTGGCGACCCCTGATGGGAGAAGCCAAAAGAACGTTTTTGATGATCTAAAACATTAAAGTGACAAACATGCAAAAAAAAGAAAAAAAAAAGAAAGCAACACTTTTTCACACCACTGAACATAAAGTCAGAAAGGGCTATAAACTACCTGATTGCTTAAATCAAGTATGTTGGATCAGGGTAGACCCCCCCAAAAAAAAGGGGGGTTTATATTAGTGGTTCGCCAGTACCAGTAGTCCCAACCTTCTAAATATAATAGCAGATTTTATATATATATATATATATATCTCATGTCTCATGTACCTGAAAGTCTGTATCGAGGCCCCATCTTTGACCAGATCAGAACTGATTTCCTGGGGGAAGCTGTGGTTTTATGTACAGCAGATAACCTGGGCCAATAAATATCACCTGAATACCTATTAATCATAATATTTGGCTACAAATATCACAAATGACCTTTCATCAGGAATGGAAACCCCTTGGGGCAATTCAATAGTCATTCAGTTTACCTGCATGCTTTTTTTTTTTTTTTTTTTAATGCTATTGTATTTATCAATATTTTATTAATTGTATATTTTTTATTTTTTTTTTATTAAAACTTGTGTTTCATAGAAAAAAAATGTGAACCATGTCGACGAGAAACGTTATTTGTTGACGCAAAAAATAAACATTATTTATATCGTGCATCAACATATCGCGATGTAGTTAAGTATCGCCACGTGACCTGATAAATCTACCTGCCGAAAGTCCGTATAGATGCTCCATCTGTGACCAGTTCTGAACTGATTTCCCAGGGGAAGTGAAAAACAGCAGCCGCAGGAAGCATGATTCCATCAAAAGTGCACTTTTTACAATTTGGCAAATTTTTCACTGGAATCGTTCCTCTTTTGGATACGTGTCTGTAGTAACGAAACAAACATTACGTAAACTACAGTCATTCACTCCACACACGTGAAGCTCACAGCACCCATCAAACTTCCGTATCCTCCTCTCCTGGTTTCTGATTGGCTGAAATTGTCAGACGTAAGAACACGTGATGTACTTTGCCCTCCTAACGCGGAAGCGAAGTTCACTGGACTAGGCCAGAGTTGAAACGTTATACAATATATCATTCTGGAAATAACGTGTCGTTGTTTAAGCGTCCTACGTGTTTTTATTATTATTATTAGTAAGATATTCAGCAATGAATCCTGATCTTCGCCGTGAAAGAGAGAATGCCACATTCGAGACGGAAATTCTTACAAATATATTGGACGGAAGTGTGGAGAAGACCCGAAGGAGAAGAGAAATAGGTCAGTTCCCATGACATGGGCTGAATATTAATCTGATTTCTGATTTGCATTAAAAATAATACACAAGTGTTTTAGTGGTTTGTTTTGCGTAATATTTGCGCAGCCTGAAGTTATTTTTGGATTTATTTACAGTAGTTGGAAATAGACAGGATTGTTGTGATATTGTCTTGTTTCTTGCAAAAGCTGGTGTGTGTGTGTGTGTGTGTGTGTGTGTGTGTGTGTGTGTGTGTGTGGGGTGTATTTTGCAAAATTGTTTGCATAATTACTAATGCAATTTTTTTGGATGTTTAGCTTCTTGCATGCTTCGATCAAGAAATGTTTCTGACTTACTTCATCTCTGAATTCCTGTTCTTTTGTAGGGTTCAGTGTTTATTTCCATTTCTAATCAATTGTGTAAGACAGCAAAGGTTTCAGATTTGGGGGAAAAAAATAATTACTTCCAAATATCCACTTCTTTGACAGTTCCTGTTAACATTACATATATAATGGATATCCTATCATTTAAAATAAATGATGTATACATACTTCTATTAATTGGAATAGAGATTCTCTGTGTCCTATTTCATGTCTGTATTCGGGGAAGTGATCCATCAGGTGTTGGACTTTGGATAAGAAAGTTGAGTTCAAATCCTAGCACCATCAAGCTGCCACTTTTGGACCCTTACATCCAGAGCGACTTAACACTGAGCACTTGAGGTTTAAGGGCCTTGCTCAAGGGCCCTGCAGTGCTGGCAGTGGTGGTGTGATATGAACTTGAGACCTTCAGAGCCAAATTTCAATTTGTTGACCACTAAAATCCCACCACCACCTTTTAGCAACCCTCATTTGTTCAGTTAAAAAAATGAAAGTCACTGCATAACGGTGTATTGAAGAAAAAAAAATGGCGTAAATGTGTGCGTATTTTAATTTAAACTTGATTATTTGGAACCTATTTCTCTCTTTAGATGACTCGAAAGTGTTTAAAATGCCAGACTTTTTAGGTCTAGCTCATTTTTTTTTTTCTAATTTCCTTCTCCTAATATAATTGAGCAGTCAAGTTGTTTATGTTTCCCTCTGCCTGGACCAGGCGGTCACTAAGGATGATCGAATGAAGGCTGCATGTGCAATATTAAGAATTATATGCTTTGTTTCTGTTTTGCACAAGCTGTATTTGTAACCTTTCGTTTGTGGCTATGGAGCAGGAAAACAAACCTTCTGGTCATGATTGCGAACCTTTTGGGGGATATTGTAATTGAATGGTCAATTCGTAAATGTGTTTTAGTGATTGCAGGGAATATGGGTGTATGAGTGTAAGAATATGTGTGACTTTGACAAGGGCCTAATTTGTTGCCTAGATGGCTGGATTCTGAGTTCTTAATCTGAGTTAAAGCATCTCCAAAGTAGTTGGTTTTGTGTTCTGAGTATTCAGGGGGTAGGACCTAACAAAAGAGATCCAAACAGGAACATCTGGAGAACCAGCCATAGAGTCATGGGCAAAATAAAAATAACCTACTGTAGGACTAATAGTCCTTGTTGGATAGACCTTTTGTCAAAATATTTGTCATGTTTGAATGAAAGCTTTAAGCCACTCTGGCACTTTGTGGATAACACTGGACACCCTTGATATAAAAGTTCTAGTTGCGTTGCTCATAAGGTTCATTTCTTTAAGTTTCCTCTCATATTTATCTTCTAAACTAAGCCACCTTCACAGAAATGAATATTCAACAAATTTTGCATAATGCCTTTTTCAACCTGTATGACTAATGCTGCTGTTTATTTTTGAACTGTTCTGTCATTGTGCATTGTTTCACAGAATCTCTGGTCTTAAACGACCCTGACTTCCAACAAGAAGACCCAAACTTCCTGTCCCGCAGCGAGCGATACGATGCTGCCGTTCGGAAGAGTGTCCACATGTTTTCAAAGCTTAGGGATTATGGCATCTCTGATCCCGAGGAGATATACTTCTATAAAAGGTACAGATAGAGACGCCTGAGTCTACAGAGACTTTCCTCTACCCAATTCTACACCTGCATATATGGTTTTTTACTTGCCCCAGTGTAGATCCAGGCTTTTTAATTGTTGCAAATCTGCACTGTTTCATTACTGGAGACTTCCACTCACAAAACCCCCAGTTATATAAAATATAGTCAACTTCAGGTCATGTTAGACTTTTTGCTATTGCTATTATAATCCACTTAGCAGTTGATTACAGTTCAACCCCTGTAATGTCATGAAAAATATATTAGTATGGGTTTATGCGAATATAATACTGGCTGTATATATTTTCCTAATCTTAAATCTGCGAAGAGCAGTTTTTGTGATGAAAAACTATTTAGCACTTTGAATCATAGGTATATTAACTTAGTACTGAATGAAATCCCGTGTAGTTGAAGGGGAAGGTTTGTCCTGGTTCAGCTTTCAACAGTTTACAAAGAACGAGAGAACAGAGACTCCCGGAAAATTAGAGGAATTTGAAGGTCAAGTTTGCTACTGGTTCAAACTGTCGAGACGGAGAACCAAATCTGAGCAGTCTGTTTAAAATAGTTTAATCCGCACAATGTATTAATATTATTCCTATTTAATTTTGTAAATATTTTTTGGTTAAATCTTGCTAATAGATATTTTTTGTTCTAAACATCTACCGTATGAGTGACAGAAATGTAGGGATCTTTCATAATGTAACACCTGAGTGTGTTTTATTACATTAGACCTCCCGGAGTGTTTGAAGGCTCTGGCATGGAGAAGCTGTTTTTGGATCTGTGATGATTGCAAATGAGCTATTTTATTAGTTGCTCAGTAGCTCCTAGTTTTATAACCACAATGACTGTAGAAAGAACATTACTTATAATCTTACACTCCAGTGTTCTGTATTGTTTAAAGACTATAATCACACTCTTGATGTCACCCAAATGAGGATGGGTTCCCCTTTTGAGTCTCAAAGTTTCTTCCTCGTAACATCTAAGGGAGTTTTTCTCTGCCACAGTTGCCATGGCTGCTCATTAGGGATAAATGCGATTTCTGTAAAGCTGCTTGAGACAATGTCTGTTGTGAAAAGCGCTATAGAAATAAACGTGGCTTGACTTGTCTCATGTAAAGTTGAAATTTCTTATATTGTAATTTAAATGTAATGGATTTAATGACCCAAGTCTGTCATGTTTATAGCTCTGGTGCTAACATGACATTAAAGCTTAATTACCATACAAACAAATGCCTATACTAAAAGTTGTCAATGCATTCACAGTGTGTGTCCAGCATTAAAATGCATAATGCAAAATTCTCTTTGTTATGCATCTGGCTTGTAGTTACTCTGTGCCCAAACTATATCAGGACTGCAGGTTAGACAAACGTGTTATTTTTGTTATAGAGTATAACTTTAATGAGGCTTGAGTAATGAAAAGCCAACAATTGAAACCAAATAAAGGGCATTTAGTGACTTGTAATGATTCGAGAAGACATTATAGTCCTTTGCACTTGTTTTCCTATATTGCATTAATGTATTTAAAAGACAGCGCCACCTAGCAGAATCTTAGAATGTGGATTTGATCACACAGACTTCTTGTTTCTTGTCTTGCAAACCAAATGAGGCCACATATCAACATTGACCATATTTTAGTCAATGTGACAGAGTTTGAAGCTGTAAAACCGCCAATCTATTAAAAGATGTATAAAAATAGTTCGGACCCAAAGATTTTCTCACAGTCTAAGCATATACTGACTCTACAGATGTCTGCAATGCTCACAAAATCTCTTTACAGTCAGTACATATAACAATAAGGACATTAATAACAGGAAATTTAGATAACACGACTTACTGAACGATTCAACATTCACTTTCCTCACTGGTATTAGTGTGTACAGAGCTCATTCAAGTGAAAAGACAACACTGACGTTTGTGATTTTTATCTCATGTGGTAAGGAAGACTTGTGTAGATGCTGAAAATCAGATAATAAGTGCTAGATGTTGTGCATGTAGTTAAGATTTGTGTAGTTGTAGACAAAAGTTTGTGAAGATTCATATGTGGGTTTTGAATAACATTTAGTGATTATTTGCTGTTCACTCTTCTGGGAATATGTTCCACATTGAGATTTGTGCTCATTCAGCCATAAGGGTGCTAGTATTTTCTGGTACTGATGTAGGGTGAGAAGGCCTAGGGTTCAGTCAGTGTTCCAGTTCATCCCACAGGTGTTTGTTAGAGTTGAGTTCAGAGCTCTATAGCAGGTCAATCCAACCCATGTAAACTTTATTTCATGAATCAGGCTTTGTACACAGGGGCATTGTCATGCTGGAACAGATTTGGGTCCCCTAGTTCTCCTAATGGAGGGAAATGGGTGTCCCAATCCTTTTTTTCATGTCGTGTGCGGACAAAATATATACATACAGTCAAACAGTTAGAATTATGCAACATGGCAGTTAGACATTCCTACATATCAGATTAATACACCAAAGCCTTTGCTCTACAGTTATAAATCTGCAATAGCAGCGATACTACTCCATAATCATTCAGCTAGAGCAAAGCACAGGACAAATAATGCAGGTAGTGTGGCTAAGGTTTGTGCATTCTTTCAGAGTGGCACGAAAAAACGCCAACGAGGCGTTCGGCCTCCATTTCTCGATGTTCATCCCTACGCTGTCCGGGCAGTGCACCCCCGAGCAGCGCAGCAAATGGCTAGCATTGTCTAATTCGTTCGCGGTGGTCGGCACGTACGCCCAGACCGAACTGGGGCACGGTCAGTCATTTTCACTTATGGAATCATGAGATATGTGCTTTCAGATTTACAAGATGACGAGTCTACATTCAGAGCCTGGGCTTATTTCATCAGAATGAATTCTAAGTTGATTAAACTTTTTTTGCAAGTGCATTATGAGAGTATATCCAATGAAGTTGTGTGCAGAAGTTTGGGCACCTCTCACCAAATGTCGTGTTGCTTTAAATGAGAGGTCAACCTATATATTTTGCCTGTACCGATAGCTCAGTGGGATTGTACTTTCGATAACCGATAAATAAATGGATAATTTTTTTAAATGGATACTGGATTTAAACAAAAAAAATAAAAACGACAAACTCTCTATGTAAAATAGTACTGAATAATATTGCAAAAAATAAAAACCAGTACTGAATAATGATAATGAGTATATTTAATCTAGCTTTTTTTAATCCGTGCATCTCTCCGGGCAGTGTGCTCTCTTCGTGCAGCATGCAGTCTCACGTGTAAAAACAAACAGCACGTAGGATCAGTAATGAGGCCGTTCTCATAATGACGGCTGACCTTCTCAGCCACTATTGCTATGGTTGTAAGCCGGAAAAACTATTCGTATGGATTTTTGCAGATAGTTTCGCCAATCAACTCTCGGTGCCGATTAATCGACAAACCCGAACAATCACCAGATGTGGCCAAACTGTTTTATACTGCTTGCAATTGAGTAAGAATGCATAATTTTGTTCAATATCTGGTGGAATAAGCACAGCTCTTCATAATGAGACTCCCTCTGGGTCACTGCGGTCCAAAGTATTTAGTCTGACTAAGTGAAGGACTTGACTCGTACTGGATTCGTACTGGTCTGTGTGGGTGTTTGACAGCATTCCAAAAGTGTTCCCTTTTGTTAGTTCATGCCAGATGTTTGGTCGTCCAAATATCTTTGGAAGGAAATATCTATAGTACCCATTTCTTGTCACCTCTACCTAATATCTTTTCTTTGCATGTTTAACTGTTGACTGAATGAGCTTAAGGAGCCCAAATGCTTGATTGCTGGTTTGATTGGACTTACATTATAGCATTCTTGCATTAAGTTTCTTTGCCTCTGTGCTGAGTCAAAAATCTACTTTTTATTTTCTCTTATTTTTAAACGTAGACCATCAGTTGTTGTGTGCATTCGACTGGCATGAGGTAAATGTTTTGTATACGTTTCTACCAGCCTCATGCAAACAAATGTATCAGTTTTCAAGCACCGAGACTGATCATAATTGATTTACATTTTCACACATAATTATACCTTAATAATGTCACTGTTTTGAAAATCAAATGCAAGATTTTTTCCACCATTTAAATCTGTTTATTTCCAGTTGATGATCTGCGTAATGACTGCAAATGCTCATCGTTTGCTATTAATTAACCCATTTAGAATGATGTGTTTGTGATTTGATTAGATGTTTAATCAGCACCAAGTTTCAAGCTCTGTTTTTCTCTCCACATTTCTTCACCCCTCACTCTAACCATTCCTCCTTCCTTTCCTTCCCAACCTGTGCTTCCCTTTATGCTTTCACTAATCACTAAACACCCCCCCCCCCCCCCCCCATTTTTTTACTCCCTCCCCNCCCCCCCCCCACCTCATTTTCATCATTCCTGCTCCTCTCTTCAAACTCCCCGTCCATGCCTTCTCCCTTTAAAACACGAACCCCAGATGCGTGCACAATGGACGCTCGGAACCCCTGGACCTGCACCTGGGGATGTTTCTGACCACGCTGCTGAACCAGGCATCGCCAAATCAGCTGGACACGTTCTTCACACCCGCATGGAACCTGGAGATTATCGGCACCTATGCCCAGACAGAGCTCGGGCACGGTAAACAACCTGGCAATCCGCAAGAACCACCTTTTTATTTAAGGCGCATAAGGCGTCCAGTTTCTCTTGTGCAGAGACCAGCAATGATACATGGGGGAAAAAAACGGTCACTTCTCATCTTGGTGTAGTATTCTTAAATCTTTAGCTGATTTTCGGGCGAGCTTTCTGAATGCCTGAAAATAATCGGATCATGACCAGCATCAAACGCTAACCCTTAAAACCTTGCTTGTGATTTCAGACCATGCTTGGTTTTTGTATTTTTTTATTATCAGTCTATATTAGAGCTGTCAAACATCTACTAGACCTACTAGTTATTTAAATTAATAGAAAAATCTAATCAAATGAGTAGAATACAGGTTTTTCTGATTCTGATCCACTGCGTTTGGATTAAAGAAGTTTTTTCTTTTACCAAACAGTTACTAAAAATTCATGGCTGTTCTTTATTCATATTTCAAACTTTGGACCGCATACTAGAGATTTTGTTTTCTTATCTGCAACAAATTAGTATTTGTGTGTAAAGTTTACTATTCACTTCTACTGTATTCTTCCTTTATGAACTATTATCTTGTTTGTGGCGTGTGTGTACGTGTGTGTACGTGTTTTGTTGGCGTTTGCACGCTCTTTAGGAACGCACATCCGTGGACTTGAGACCACAGCGACCTACGACCCCTCCACACAGGAGTTTGTCCTGAACAGCCCGACGGTTACATCCATCAAGTGGTGGCCAGGAGGACGTGAGTGATCCTTCAGCAGTATATGAAAATGATGGGTTATGTTTTTTTTTTTGTTTTTTTTTATTCCGTTTGTGATACCTGTGTTAGAAAATATCACACTTTTTTAAAATGCAATCCAGTTAAAAAAATATATAGAATAAAAAATCTACTCAAAACTCAAAGTGACAATTAAATGCATTTATAATGATCACAAAATGCAAGATATAAGGGCAGAAAATGTGTACATTTGTGTACATTTATATAATTGCATTTATGCCCTCACTCCAAACGTAGTCCATAATACATATACAGTATGTGTTTCGAGACTAATGGTGCTAACTGGTGCTTTTCTGACCACGTGTGTAACCATGTTTGCATGTTAGAACAAAGAGCAAACATGAACTTAAGTGTGAAACTGGGCAAATCTGCCACAGGGGTGTTTTTGAGCGCCACTTCAAGTGCGGAAGAACATTTAATAGAAGACATCGAGAGATCAGACAGACCTTTAACAAGCTCAACCTCAGAAAACTATGAAACCATTCAGCAACTTGTGCATGATGATCGTCAGTGCACAATCCAAACGCTTTGAAAAAGAAGACTTCCAGGACACATTCCGGAAGTGGCAGGAAAGCTGTGAGTGCTGTTTTGCTATGGAAGAGGACTTCTTCAGTGATTTAGAATGGTGTGGAAAAGCAAAAAGATTTACGAGTGGTGGTTCTGGGGGCAGGAAAGATTTGTTGATTAAAGAAATAGTCTACTATACCCCAGAAGCACTCTACAACTGTAGTGAGCAGTTTGAACCCAGCAGGAAAATTAACTGTGTTTGTGCATTTGTTTTGTAGTGGGTAAGACGTCCAATCATGCCATTGTGTTGGCCCAGCTCTACACGCAGGCCAAGTGTCACGGCCTCCACGCCTTCATCGTCCCTATACGGTGCATGAAAACCCACCAGCCTCTGCCAGGTATGCTTGTGTTCTTTTCCTATATGTTTACAGATATTTAATGATTAAGAATTTGGAATTTCATTAAATGCATTTAATTGCCATATTCCATCAAATGCAAATATATAAATAAAAAATAATAAATATAAAAATATTCCAGATTACTATAAAAAAAGAAAAGAGTGTAGCTAACATTATCTTGGTTTTAGTTTAGAATGATCGCAAACTTTGAAAATTTCCTGCTGTTTTCTTGGGCCTGAATCCTATAGAAGCCCGTTTGCCTAAATCTTTTTTTTCCCCTTCTTATTCAGACTTTTTTTTCTCGCAATTCTGACTTTATTTCTCTTCAACATCCGGCGTTTCTGGTGCATCCACCGCTAACCATGTTTTCAGCCTGAAGTTTGAAGCTGTTGGTGTATGAACGAGGCTCCTCTGTTTCATCTGTCTTGTTTCGACTCCTCCACAGCTGATTGTTAGACAGAGTTCTCTGCAGGGATCCGGGGCTTAGTTTGATACTATGCAATTCTACTGATTGTAGCTAATAAAATTTTCACTTTGTAAAGCTTTCTGGCACTACAGAGGGGGTCACGCTGCCCGATTGAGCAAAAAAAAAAAAAAATTGTAATTGAAAGAAGTAAAATTAGGCAAACATTTATTAATGTGGCGGAAACAGGCTTCCATATAAATCGCTGGTTTCTCCTCGTTCCTCCATTTGTTTTTCATGGCAGCTTTTTCTGTTTTACCTGTCCAGCACGTTCCTGAATTTAGCTGCTGGTTAAATGGACTAATACTAATTTGCCTCGATTATTTTTTTTTTTGTATTCAAGTCACCCAAAGAAAAGTTTCAGCCCTAATTTATATACCAAAGCCAGATATATGATCATTTCCCTTTAAACAGCAAGGAATATCCACATATTACATGCATGCCATCTTCAGAAGTTGTGATTTGTGGAATCCTCCATGTGTGCAGGAGTGATTGTAGGTGACATTGGCCCCAAATTTGGCTTTGATGAGGTGGATAACGGTTATCTGAAGCTGGACAACATTCGGATCCCGCGTGAAAACATGCTGATGAAATACTCCAAGGTGAGAGCCACATGAGTTCTAGTTAATGTGTGTAGTAGATACAGAAGACACTGAAAATAAAGCATGTGGGACACAAGCATGTGTTTATAATGCTGTGTGTGTGTGTAGGTCCAACCAGACGGCACCTACGTGAAGCCCCCAAGTGATAAACTGACGTACGGCACCATGGTGTTTATTCGCGCCATGATCGTAGGAGAAGCGGCCATGGCTCTGTCCAAATCCTGCACCATCGCCATCCGCTACAGCGCCGTCCGTCATCAGTCCGAACTACGAGCTGGGTGTGTACTATTTATTCGTTTGTTGTTACATTTCAGAGAACACATAATTTGAAATACTTCCAAAATGTCTTCTTGGGAAATTTAAATATTTTTTTCAATATTAAATTAGAATTGGAAATTGTATATAATTTTGCTGTAAGGTTTAATCGAATATGCTGTTCATCCTGCAACTAAGCCTTGATCTTGCCATGAAAATAGTCATTGATGCTCAAATTGGCATTCAAAGAAGAAGTAGTAAATGAATGAATAAATACTCTGGAACATCTGAAAGAGTTACTGTTTTCACTTACATTATAACATCTATAAACCCTTTATTTATTTATTTATTTATTTATTTTAATTTTGCTGTAAGGTTTAATCGAATATGCTGTTCATCCTGCAACTAAGCCTTGATCTTGCCATGAAAATAGTCATTGATGCTGAAATGGCATTCAAAGAAGAAGTAGTAAATGAATGAATAAATACTCTGGTACATCTGAAAGAGTTACTGTTTTCACTTACATTATAACATCTATAAACCCTTTATTTATTTATTTTTTCATTGATGTGAATAAGGTCAACAAGACAAGAAGCTTGTTGTGTTCTTTAATCTATTTTTGTAGAGCATTTGCCTCACAGGTCCATGTATATTTTGTTCCCATAGAAACCGCAAGGTGTTAAGATTAGTTAAAAAGCATTATTAAAAACGTGTTTTAGGTCTTAATGCCATATATAGAAAGAAAATTAATCAAAACCTCCTGCCAATATTAGAATCAAGAATTCAACAGAGCTGTGGTATAAGAGATATGAAAATTTAAAAGCGACACTGTAGGGACAAAAGTATTGGGACAACTGATATTTTATTAATTTATTGTTTTCTAAATCGTTACACAACTCCCATGCTATTCATATGTTATTTGTTATATATACATATATAAAATATTGGAAATATAGTCAAAGTTCATGTATGCAAACGTGTTGCTGGATCTGCTTATTGAAAATGTAATATTTGATTTGATTTCTGATTAAAGGAACGAAATAAATGAAATGATTTAAAAAGAGTTATCCGATCTTCCCATCACTAATATGAATCTTATGGTCGGGGTCCACAAACTTTAGCCATATGCTTTTGTGTATAAGGAAGATAGGCTGCATGCAATACTGGACCTGCAATAAACTTCACTTGTAAAGCAGCAAGTTGTGTATCACACTGGCGAGTTTTGTACGAACTCATAATTTTCTTTCTTTTGTGCACACAGAGAGCCTGAGCCGCAGATCTTGGACTACCAAGCTCAGCAGTATAAACTCTTGCCGCTGTTAGCTACAGCCTACGCCTTCACCTTCGTGGGTCAGTACATGAAGAACACGTACAATCGTATTACCGGAGACATCAACCAGGGTGACTTTAGCCAGCTGCCTGAGGTACGAGGATGAGGTTCAGTCAGGGATTTTTTTTTTTTTCCAGTGTGATTTGTAGTTCTAGATTTCGTTTGGAATTTTCTATAGCACATCCGTGCACTGTTTTTGACAAGGCAATCTCTACACTGTGGTTCATCAGTCAAACAAATCTGAAATTTTAAAATAAAATGTTTCGTAAGGGAACCTTGAGAAATGGTTGCCTTCATGTTTAAGTTTGTGTCTGTTAATGCTGATGAGTAATTATTGTTTTCTAAGGTAAAACTCTGTCCATCTCTCTTCCTCTTTCTCAGCTTCATGCCCTAGCTGCAGGTTTGAAAGCATTCACTACCTGGACTGTGAATACCGGGGTCGAAGTGTGTCGGATGGCATGCGGAGGTCACGGTTACTCTCGAAGCAGCGGCCTGCCGGACATCTACGTCACCTTTACGCCCATGTGCACTTACGAAGGAGAGAATACTGTCATGATGTTGCAGACGGCCCGGTACACACACCTAAAACACCATACACACACAACTGACACTGTACACACTCAGACCTGACATACCGTACATTCACCTGACAGACCCGAACCTCTGCACACGCACAGAGTTCACAGATCTGAGACACCATATACACATGGCGTACACACACATGGGACATTGTGTATACATCTGAGACACTGTACTAAGACCTAATACCATACACACACCTGAAAGACCTGGGACTCTGCACATACACCTTACACGGACCTTGAGACACTATATACACACACCTGCCGTACACAAACCTTTGACATTGTATACACATCTGAGACACTGCACCCACAATGTATTTAGACCTGACACACCATACACACACCTGACACCCTTCTATTACTTTGCCATTGTTACCTCAGTCTATACGGTTTGTCTTTCACCACTAATTAGAATTTTCGCTGTTCGGTGTGCCTGAGCACAAACCAAAGCACTACACCAGTGTAAACGTTTCCCTCGGTTTATTTGTTCCCACGCTTCAGTTACCTGGTTAAGAGCTACCGACAGGTGCGCGATGGAAAGCAGCTCAGCGGCATCGTGTCCTATTTGAACGAATCTCATCCACGTTTCCAGCCTCAACCTACGGCCTCCAGACCCACAGTCATTAACATCAACGACCTGCAGAGTCTCGTGGAAGCCTACAAAATCCGAGCTGCAAAGTGAGTGATGCACATAACACCAGAGGTGGAAAGAGTACTAAAATCTAATAATTAAGTAATAATATTCTACTCTGGTGGTCCTAGTGGTTAGGATGCTGCGCTCTCACCGCTGCGCCCCGGGTTCGACCCCCGGTTAGGGAACCAACCCGAGCCATTAGGGTTGCACAAGCCGTAGTGCTGGTCCCAAGCCCGGATAAATGGGGAGGGTTGCGTTAGGAAGGGCATCCAGCATAAAAACATGTGCCAAATCAAACATGCGGATGGTCCGCTGTGGCGACCCGTAACGGGAGAAGCCGAAAGAAAGTTTATTCTACTTAATTCATAGTCCCGTCAATTCAATGAAATTTTACTCAAGTACAAGTTACTTTTCAACCTTATTTATAAAATATACTGAGTGTTTTTTTCCCCCCAGTGCAGTTCAAAAAGGACAAAGGGATATAAATCTTAAACTTTAATGTGAGTTGTCTTACTTTTGCAGCAAAAAACAAACAAAATAAAAATCCCTGTTATAATGTCATTTATGATTCCGAATTCAGACAGTGATCAGTGCTGTAATTTCTCTGAGGTGATTTTTTATTTTTTTCCCCCTTGTATTATTTTTATCTTATTTTTTATTTATTTTATTTTTTTTACTTTAACAGATATGATTTAAAATTAGGTGCATTACTTCAAAAAATTTCTAAAAGTAAAATGATAGATTTAAAAAAATTCGAACGATTTTTAAAAATTACACAAAACAACTACTCAAATACAGTAACATGAGTAAATGCAGTTTGTTACTTTCCACCTCTGAATAACACAATTATGTTTTAATAAAACTAGGGGTTTACGGATAAGGCGAAATGGAAGTGTCGTCTTTGAATGTTTTTGTCATAGCCTGTTGTGTGTGTTGATCCTAGCCTGGTGGAGACGGCGGCCAAGAGCCTGCAGACGGAGCTCCAGCGCAGCAAGAGCCAAGACGATGCCTGGAACAACAGCTCTTTAGAGCTCATCCGAGCGTCCGACGTACGATATACACATATATACTCGTATACAATAAACCACAGCAGCCTGGAACATATTTCAGGCTGAGTAATCGTAATATCCAATGTTGATTTCATTATTGACCAAAACTGTTATTATTGACCAGACATATTATAACCAGAGGTTTTTATGATGTTGGGGTTTGTTTAAAGCTGTACACAAACCTGAAATAGATGATTTTCCTGTAATGTGGTACCACTGCATTTGAATCATCTTAAATAGTGTTATTCAGGTTTAGGTGTCTACTTGTATCTCTTTTTTTTCTCCTCTATAAATGCCTATAAGTTTGTGGGTGTTTTTTTCTTACTGTGCATGTGTGTGTGTGTTTTCCAGGCTCACTGTCACTACGTCGTAGTGAAGCTCTTCGCTGCCAAACTGAGTGAGATCAGTAACACAGCCGTGTACTCCGTCCTCAGCACTCTCGCCCTGCTCTATGCCCTGCACGGTGTTGCAAAAAACTCTGGAGACTTCTTGCAGGTCACACATTTTTATTAGATATGAAATGTATTTCTAACCATACAAACATACAAACTGTAGTCTGATATCTCTATGTTGACAGACTTGGAACATTAGGACTGTGTACAAAGTGTACACACATGACATCAAGACAGGTCTTAGGAACATTATTATTATCATTATTAACATTAATTCATTTATTGCTATCATTCAGTGTGACAAAAAATTGAGTCAGAAGCACAGCCCACACAACTGTTAATGCAGCCAAAAAATGGGAGACACTTTTTTTTTTTCCTCTCCTTAATATGTAAGGAAAGGGGGGTCTCATCCAGCATTTAATTCGTCTTCATATACCATTTGCTTCTGTTCTTTCAAACACGAGTTCAAATTAAAATAATATTATCAACTTTCGATCATCATTTTCTGATAATGTTACTGATTTTTTTTTGAGGCAAGGAGGAGCAGTGGATCATGTAGCCAGAACCCGACACAATGTTACGACGCTTTTCCATGCATACTATGGATTTGTCTAATGAAATTTCTTGCTGCTGCCCCTTTTGTTACAGCTGAGAGAAATTAAGCTCATGCATAATTCTTAGTTTTTTTTTATAGAAATATAACTGTGCATATAAGATTAAAATGAGTGATTCTGTTTATTTTGGTTGGTTTTTAGTGATGGTTTGGGGAAATAAATTTGCATTTTAGAATTGCATAGGGTAAAGCTTATATAATATTAAATAAAATTTCAAGCTGACTGATATTTGTTCAGTATTTATAACTAGTAGCTTGCTATCTGTAAATTCAGGCAAGTGTAAATAAGTTTTTATACAGGGTCACAATATATTGATTTGCATTTGAACCTGTTGCTTTTGTTTACAGAAAAGATTCAGATCAACATACACAAACATTACTTATATTATTTATATGAATCATTTTGACAAACACCAATCATTATATTCAACATTGCGTTGCTCAGTAACACTACATATACAAAAGTATTGGGACTTGACTTTTTCAGCCATATGTGGTCCTTCCACAAACTGGAAGACCTTGAGAGGTCCTGCTATAGAGTATTGACCAATGAAGCTATTAAAAACCTTTGGGATGAGGAACACTGACTTGCCTCCAGGCCTCCTAACCCTGGCTGACTTTACTAACACCCTTGTGCCTTAATCAGCGCAAATCTTCACAAGCACACTTCTAGTTGAACATCTTCCCAGAACAGTGAAGGTTCTTATTCTCTTAAGCTGGGGTCAGACATGATACAGCGCCCCTGGAGCACAGAAGGTTAAGAGTGGCAACTTGGCGATACCAGGGCTTGAACCCCCGACCTTCTGATCAGTAATCCAGCACCTTAACCACTAAGCTACGTAGCATCTCAGGAGTTCACCGCAACTACTGTATGACTTAAATTGCAAATCCCCTGAAAAGGCAGTAATACTGACTTTTATCTCTAACATGTGTTTTCACCAGGCTGGTCTACTGACCGTCCCTCAGCTGTCTCAGATCACTCAGAGGATAAAGGCCCTGATGGCTGAAATCCGCCCAAACGCCGTGGCTCTGGTGGACGCCTTTGACTACCGTGACGGGATGCTGAGCTCGACGCTAGGCCGCTATGATGGGAACGTCTACGAGAGCATGTTCGAGTGGGCCAAGAGATCTCCACTCAACCGTACAGAGGTAACAGAGAATTGTCCCATTTTTACTGTACACAAGTACAGTGTATCACACTATTATAGGTTTACTCACAAAATAAGTTTATTTAAAGACTATTGCTGTCTACAAATAATAAATCATTTGATTTTTCATCTTAATTTAATGTTGTGTTAATTATTTTTCTTTTTAATGAGGTACATTTTAAAATAAATTAATAATAATGAAAAAAAATACAGTCTCATCCACTACTAGTATCCTATTTCAGAAAATCATATAGTGGTCTGATTTTATTAAATTTTTCAAGTCAAATTTTTCAGAACAAATGGATTTGTAGTTCCCCAGTAACAAGACAAATGACATTATTTTTTCTTATTATATTTTATTTTAGATTTCAGATAAAAAAAAGGCAGGTTGGTGAGGCAACAATAATAATGGTGTATTGTAAATAGATTCCACAATTGTCGAAGTGAATTGTCTGAAAATGTCAATGTAACTACAAATGGTTTAAAAATTCTACATTCCTTTTATTAGTTAATAAATTATTGTGTTGGGCTTCATCTTTTAGCATGCTGGAAATTTTTTTAATAGCAAAACCTGATTTTTATTTTTTTCTACTTTATTCTAGTTGTACATTATTGTACTGATCTGCTCAAATCATTACACATCTACATGAGCTTTAATGTGCAACTCTATTTACAATATATTTCCCCCCCCTTATCTTTTTTTTCTTCAGGTCCATGAATCCTATTACAAGTACATGAAACCTCTGCAGTCCAAACTGTGAGCATGAAGCGGGAACAACTCTTTAACTAACATATAAAAGCACTAATTGCTAAATGGAGAACAATCAGTCAATCATGTATAATCGGTCTGACTGATCTTATTCATTTACATCCCTTTTGAATCAGAGTGCTGCTCCTGGACCAGTTTATCAATATATCTATATTTTCTACGGTAATTGAATTAATGCATAGTGTATAGTAGATATACAACTGTAAAATCCTGCTGTCTAGTCTTTTTACATTCAAGTTAATATGCTAATAAAGATCGTGCTGCTGATCCCAGGTCAGCAAATGATCATTAGGGGTCTAGATAGATGGAGTACAGGGTCCAAAGTATAACAAAACCAGTGCATTCAGTAGATACTGTTAATTTCTTTTGATTTTCAATTCTATACATTTATCATGCTGTTTTATTTTCCAGATCTGTGAACTGTATTGCTACACGTATGTCTATGTTTTGGAAATCCGTTTTTTGAAATTGCATTTAATCTCATTTTAAAGAAAACTGATATTACCCTTCTTTTGATATCAGCATTAATAATGTCAGTGAAATGTGATGCTTATTACATCTACATTTCCACATGTTCAGTAGCTACAGTAATTCCAGACGCTTTACTGAAAGTATATGATGGACCGGATGATATTGGATTTTAAAAAGTGTCAATCTGTTGAAAAAAAAATCCCAATGTCTTTGACAGGAACAGGATGAATTTTATGATTTTGGAAGTTGTATGTGTAAAAATTGCTAATTTAAGAATGAAGTATTTAAGTCGAGACTAAATGAGAAGCACTACAAGTATAAAAGTCCCATAAAAAGATGTGTAATATTATCAGATGTGTCTTGAACCACAGGAATAAATGGCTCCCTATGTTTAGACATTTAGAATGAAAAAATATGATGGATGGATTATTCTTAAAGGCATGGTTCACACTTGAGTCATATAATACCCTGCTTTAATTTGTCAATATAATGGTTTTATTCCTGGTCAGTGCATTTCCATTTTCTGTTCCATAGGAAACATTCTATTCTCAAGTAAATGGTCATTTCTTTTTTTTTTTTTACATGTAGTTTCATTTATACTACAATAAATGCAGTGAATAAGTAGTACACAACAGTCAGATTCTGGTGGGAAAAACTGCTAAAACAACAGAAATTGAGATTTCCGTTAGATGGTGTTGAGTGATCACTTGATTAAAAAACAATGCAATTAAACCTCTTTTTTCCATTATTTTTTATTTTATTACTGTTCACACAATGTGAAAATGAAATCTGTCCAAGAACGAGGATGTGTTGGAGGAAGTGGGCAGTTTCTTAGGTTACCATCCTGCCAAATATTTACAGCACACTTCCAATAAGAAGAAATATATTTACATGTATTTTTTTAAGCTTCAGGCAAACAAAATTTGTGTTTACAGTTTAAAATGAAGAACTGAATGGCTGAGGATTTTCCAGTGTCTACATGTACTTTATTAGAGTTTTATAACCTTTGAAGGTAATAAAGTGGAGGAGTAAATACTTGCCCACAAAGCAAATGTCTTCCTGAAGTATTAAGACTATGGGGCTAATGTACTTGTTAAAAATGTTATCAATTTTTGAGAAACACATGGATGTTTCTTTTGTTCATATGCAACAAACTAGGGTAATTTAACAGTATGAAGATTTAATTTGACCAATAAATTATATAAATGTACAAAAACTTTATTTTAATAAAACAACAAAACCTCCCTTACCATGAATAACAGCTTTACACACTGTTGGCAGATGGACAGTTTCTTTCTCCAAACATTTAGCTGAAATACTTTGCCATGCCTCTTTTAAAACATGTCAATGGTGTTCTTCAATATTTATCACAATTTCTTTCTGACCTTGTGATCCACTGGTGCGCAGTCATGTTTGTCTTCCCCAAACTGTTCCCACAAAGTTGGGAGCATGAAATTGTCCAAAATGGCTTGTTATGCTGAAGCATTGAGTTGCTTTCACTGGAACTAAGGGGCCGAGCCCAACTCCTTAAAAAAACATCCCCACATCATAATCAACCCTCCACCAAACTTTACACTTGGCACAATGCAGTCAGACAAGTACCGTTCTCCTGGCAACTGCCAAACCCAGACTCGTCCATCGGATTGCCAGACAGTGAAGCGTGATTTTTCACTCCAGAGAACATGGATGCAGCTGCTCGACCATGGAAATCCATTCCATTAAGCCCTCTACGCACTGTTCTTGAGCTAATCTGAAGGCCACATGAAGTTTGGAGGTCTGTAGCTATTGACTCTCAGCATCCGCTGACCCGCTCTGTGATTTTACGTGGCCTAACACTTTGTGGCAGAGGTGCTGTCGTTCACAATCGCTTCCACTTTGTTATAATATCACTAACAGTTGACTGTGGAATATTTAGTAGCACAGGCGGCACAGTATCATGCTGGAATTCACTGAGCTCCTGAGAGTGACCAATTTTTTTTACAAATGTTTGTAGAACGGTCTGCATGCCTACGTGCTAGATTTTATACACCTGTAGCGATGGAAGTGATTAAAAGACCTACAGTAATTTTCGGACTATAAAGCGCACCCATATGTAAGCCGCACCCACTGAATTTTACAAATATTTTGTCTACACTAATAAACTTTACACAGGCTTTAACGAAAGACACGTTACACACGGTGTAACGAGTGAAATATGTTGCGCATCGTCGTGCATTTAAAAATCACCCGATGGAAGTTTTTTCTCCCGATGCCGTGCAGCTCAGAACACAGGTGAGGATACAAAGTAATGTATCGGACACATTAAGCTCAACAAGAAATACATCAGAATCTAGCTAAAAGCTCTGCTAATTGTCTTCTCCAGCATGCACAGTGTGAATATTAGTTCTGACCACCTTTGGTAACAACGAGACGTTATAGCATGGCTAACTACTCCCGCTGACATTAATGTAACAGGTCAAACTCATGTACAGTAGTCGCAGAGTAAAACGTCAAATTAATTTATTGCAGTGCATAAACCATTATTTTGTGTTTTTGCCTTAGTTTGGTATCTACACTTATTACGTAGCCTGGTGTTCTGAAAGCAGGTGTTCTAAAAGCAGTTCTGCTTACCGCAGGATCTACACTCACTTTTCTCTAAACTCTGACTGACTATTTTGACAAATACACACTGACATGCTACAAAAGGGGAGTTGGTTAAAGATGTGATTGGGTCAACCCAATGTTAATTAAGAAAAGAACTGGGCTGCTGATTAAGCGTCTCATGGGCCGGGCTGCCTGGAAAAATAAAACCCTATGTCTACTTCTTTTGCACAAATACATTACACTGCCGCAAAGACCCCAGTGCGAACAACTAATTAAGCAGAAAAATAATAGGCCGATAATAGTTTTATGGGCCGATCAGACAAGAACAGTATGAGATCTATCAGCCCAAGTACGTCAGCCCAGCGGGAAATGTCCTGTGCCAGATGATCAGTCCACCCCATCCTAGAGGTGTGCATGGGATCATTGATCTGTTGGGAGACAAATTATTGTCCCAATAAGTGCAAACCAGACAAGACCACCAACAGTGTCACCATCAAAGCACCCCCACACTTTCACACCTCTTTCTTTAAGCTTCAAATTGGGAACCGCACATTCAGAACCATCAGTTCATTCTCTTTATGGCTAAAAAAGACAGATAGGTTAGAACCAAACATCTTAAATTTGCACTCAACATAAAAAGGACAGTTTTCCACTAATCCAATGTCCATTCCTTGTGTTTTATGGCCCAAGTAAGTCTCTTCTGCTTGTTTTCTGAATTAATGGTTTCTTTACCACAATTTAACCATGAAGGTCTGACTCATAGAGACGCTGTTAAGACTTTCAAAGCAACACATTTATTCATGACATCTTTTCTTTACTCAGCTATACATTCTTCTTTTTTTGCATTATTGAGTAGAGAATTACCACTATCTACCGTAATAATGGATCAGAGACTTATATACCTACTCCCCAAACCAAAAATAAACATCATGGCGCACATATCCGGCAATTAAAATCGTCCGTGTGGAAACGTAGCAAAAGTTCTGTTTGGTGTCCGGATGATTTACATAATTTAAGACACCACAATTATATTAAATCTTTTACAAGAATATTTTGTCTTCATGCTCTATGTTGAGTATGGTTTCATTAATATTAAACATACATTTGCATGAAGCATTCATATTTGTACATGCGTATGTTGATTAGAGTCAGTGGTCCCCAACCCCAGGGCCGCCGACCGGCACCGGTCCGTGGGTCAATTTGTACCGGGTTGCACAGAAAGAATACATAACTTACAATACTTTCGTTTTATTTATTATCTGATTCTGAACGATGTTTTATTTTGGAAAATGACTGGATTCTTTCCGCCACATCTGTCTATAACTCTTGATGCAGGTCATGATGCCTCGGTCACATGTCTTACCTCCATCCTCTACGTTCCTAAAGGGGCTGCTCCGGCCGCTAACACATACTACATTACCACTAAATTGAAACCCCCAAGCTATCAACATGAACAAAAAACAACACAGTGGATTCAAGTTTATTGCTTTATTTAGAAAATACCAGTTTTTATGCTGGTCGTATCATTTTATTTTGTTGCATTTATCCGCCACACCTTAAAGGCCGGTCCGTGAAAATATTGTCCGACGTTAAACCGGTCCGTGAAAATATTGGCCGGTCCGTGAAAATATTGTCCAACGTTAAACCGGTCCGTGAAAATATTGTTCGACGTTAAACCGGTCCGTGAAAATATTGTCCGACGTTAAACCGGTCCGTGAAAATATTGTCTGACGTTAAACCGGTCCGTGGCGCAAACAATTTTGGAGCCCACTTGGATTAGAGTATTTAAATACTTGAAAAGTATTAACTTTAGGTATTTAGGACAGAAAAAATGTGCGATTAAGTTCTTTTTATATATTTCTAAGTATTTGTGATTTCAGAAAAAAATTGTGTTTAATTAACTTTGATAGTTCAACATTGCTTGAAAAGTGGCGCCTTTATGACATGTATGGCCTTCCATATTGATGGTCGCTCCCTTTCTGGGTATATTACAACCGAAAACGGCTTCGGAGGGAAATCCACACGCCTCCTCCCGGTGTATCGCGCGCACTCCGTGGATTTTTAAACAGGGACAGATCTTTTCTCAGATTTCTGACGACATGTTCAGTCTTTTCTTGTCCGTTTTCTTTTTAAGTTCCACCTAAGGGAAGTGTGTTTGTGGTAGTGTAGACGACGTGTCCCAGGTTTAACGTTGCAAAGCAACAGTTCTATCCTCAGCTTTCTGGACTAAACTCCACACCTGGAGGCTTTTTATTTTATTATCGGATTTGGACACGTCCAGAAGGTGAGAAAGTGTATGCTTTTTAATAGTAGATCGGGTTTCTGTGGTACAATTATGTTTGTTTGGACAAAAGTGGGGAAGGAAATAAAATAACACGGATCTATTGGCTTAAATGTTCACGTTAACATTATTAGCTCCCGGCGAATGTGTTTGTAAATAACGATAATTCTTAGCACTTTTTCCCCACCCAATGCAAATAATATTCTTGTTTAAATTCTTTAAAATTTTGTTTTGTAGGGGAAAAAAGACCAGGAATGTGAGGTTTTATGTAAAAGTGCGGTGTCTCGACATGCTTTTGTGTTACAAAGAGCTCGTTTCTTGAGAAAGCAACTGTCACGAGTCACCCGAGTCGACTCGTTTGATCTGAGCCGGCTTTCAAGCGAACCGATTCTTTCGAGTCAGTTCGGGAGCTGGAAATATAGTTTCAGTTTTTGTGTCTCTTATCTACAATTTTTTTTTTATGTGTATCATTACTGTAGTTTGTGCACAACTTGGGGAATACATAATAATGAGAATTCACTATAAATTGAATTGAAGATATATGTTATGTATACTTCATAATGAGTGCTTTTGTATACTTTCAGTTTAAATAGATATTAGATTATAGCAACATGTATGTAGAGGACTATGGGATATATATAAATGTACAATATAAGATGTGTAGATTGAATGTACAGGACATTTTAAATTGTCTTCAAGTTGGACAACATATTGAAAGGGGGAAAACAAAAGAAAAACTTTGATTAAACCTGATCTGTTACACTTATTTACAAATCATATTATTTTGAATGCGTCCCCTTCTGTCCTTCCTTCTGCCTGTCTTTCCTGATTTTATGAGGGTTTGGACCTTGTATTTTAAATGAGAGCTTTTATAATCTGCATCTTTAGTGTCTTTAGGTGTTTTTTGCCCCGACACATCATCTAACCCCTTATGAAAAGCTCCTGAGAAGAAGCCGATGTTTTGCGGCAAACATGCATTTAAATGGACGTGGCGATAATATCTATAAAAAAACTAAAAACCCCGGCCCCTTTTTTCTGGAAAGATTAGATATTTTCCTGTTTTGCAGGAGAAGAGCGGTTGTACGTTATGTCTGCATTCTGAGATAAAATCCGTTTTTGTTTGTTTTTGTTTGTTTTTTAACTGAAGTGCTGTTATAAGTAGACCATGAGGGCTGGCTGAAACTGAATGTAAACCACAGTTGCACCATATAACACTGTGCCACCTGCAGAACCTGGTATGTGGGATGTGCTGTAAATGTGTTCCTTTTAGCAGCTCAGTTGTTACATGGCTCAGTTGTTCTTTGTCTTTTGATTAAGAACACACAAAGACATGAAATATGATCCTGAACCTGGTAGGTTCTGGTCTCATTTGTGTGGGTTTCCTCTGGGTTCACTGGTTTCCTCCCTCCAAGCCAGATCCATGTCGATCTGTGGATTTTTACGAATCAATGTTGTCGCTTCTGGAAGGATCCTATCGATACATCATATACTTTTTTTGGGGGGGATTACATTTTTTAAAAGTGTAACACTACAGCAAAAAGGTTAACCTACAGTATATTTGGTCACATGATCCATTCAACACATCCCAAACTAGATGGAGAACGATGCTTTACTGGCGTGTTGTGCCTGCTGTCCAGTTGGTTAATGTTGTTTCGTGCTAATTAGAGGAAACCAGAGATCCACGAGCTGGGAATTGCTGTGATGGAAGATAAACTCCAGTATATTTAGGAACGACAGTAATAGTCTTGCTTCAGGAATTTGCTGAAAAACACTGAAACCTAAAACATAGAGACTTTGTAAACAAACTGGCAACTCACGTACATATTATTCTATTCTCGTCTACTGGTTTTTGTCTTGCATCTCTGCATCCAAGCCTCATGTTCTAAAACGAAGGGTTAAATAACGGCCTGCTTTTTGTAAGTGTTCTTACTGTAAGTCTGCTGCATCTCAGGCGTGTCTGGACTCGTACACTCTCAGCAAAAACGCACGCCGTCGTTAAGAGAAATGCAGTAACCAGAGAAGCGCCCC
>MU562415.1:2811661-2862306 GCA_024362625.1 Silurus asotus | reverse complement strand
CCCCCTCCCTTGAAGACAAAGAGATGTGTGTAGAGATGATGGGATCTGACTCATGTGTCATAGCATGTCCAGTGAAACAGTCGATTACACGGAGGGCCGCACAATGACTCAATATATGTTATATCCATAAAAAAAAAAAAAACGGCGCATTAAGACGTAACAAAGTTACGACTTCTGCTCTGAGAACGCAATCAAAGTGCCGGAGGAGGAAAATCGAAAGCATTTTGCCGTACCGGATGTCACCCTGGTATCAGATGACGGTATGACCTTTGACATATATTCTGACCTCATTGTGTCTCATAGACTTGCATTTGACAAGTCATGGGGCATTGATCGGGACAGAGATATGGCAGTAGCTATATATAACTCCTTTTGGCAGATTGTATACATTTTACTACAGAACCAAAAAAAAATCCTTTTATTCGATGCTTCTTTGTTCTTCGTAATGTCTTTGCGTAGATTATTTATAATGGGGTGTAAATGACTTTTGTGCTTAGTTTCTAAAACACACCAAAAGAACTATTTCTGCATTTCTGCCTCAGAAATGGGAAATGAATGTCTGTATGTTTATAAAGTAGGGCTGCAACTAACGATTATTTTGATAATCAATTCATCAGATGATTATTTTTGTTTATTTATTTTCGATTAATTTTATGAAGCATATAGTTGGCTGCTAGTTGAGTGCACTGGGGATTTCTCCTTAAACAAAGTCACTCATGCTGGGTTGTTTCTTTCTGTGTAAAAAACAAAAACAAAAAACAACCAAAAAGAACATTTGCGTATGCAAGCTGAAGCAATTTGTGTCAATCAACGTTTATATTGTTTGACAACCATGCTTAAAAAAATGTATATAAAATATAATACAACATTGTTGACAATTTTTGTAAAAAAAAAAAACATATTGTACAGTTGTGAAGGTTTAAGCATCTATAATATATAATGAATTTCGTATAATAATTAAATGTTATATACATAAATGAAATGCACAAACATTGAAAACAAGCATTTGGATGTACAGTAAAGCCGCAGTAAATAACGTTTAAAAACAGAGAAGTTGACTGTTGCAATTGCTAAATGCTATAAAGAGAAAATGGAACGAAGAAATGCAGCAAGCTACAGTATTATGATAAAAAAAAAAAAGATTGCAGTACAAATGCATAAGCATTCGACGGAAAAAAAAAGATTAAGACCTTTAGTCAAACCCTGTGTGATTTCAGGTTGAATGTAAACCAGGAACTAAAGAAACCTCAGACCCACAAATCATATGATTGTTCTGAGGATTGATTCTTAGCCAATAATTCAGGTTTGATGCTTTACTACATCATGCCTAATTTGCATAATCAAATCGATTTATCATTAATAATAATAATAAATCTCATTGTCCGGTGTACACAAAAATTTCTCATATAATATATGTCTCGTATAATAAAATAATAATAATTATAGTTGAATCATTTTATTTAGTTGTATTTATCCGCCACACCTTAAAGGCCAGTCCGTATTATTGTCTGACAATAAACCAAAAAAGGTTGAGGACTGCTGATTGGACCCCCCACAAGTATATTTTTTCTTATCATGCTTTAAGGGAGTCCCAGATCCCCTCACCCCCCTCGCAATTCGAGCACTGGTCTTAAGTGGTGTTAAACTGACAAGCAACTCCCACTAGTATATCGCCAAATGAACCATCCTATCTATTGCAACTGTGCAGCATGTGGAACATAGACAATTTGTTATTTCTAGCGAAAATGCAATGCTGGAATATAGGCAGTGTGATATTTTCATCCTGGTGTCCCAAATCGCCATATTAATGTATTGTATAATGTCTTCACATATACAATACATGGACACAAGTATTAGGACATCTGACTTTTCCAGCCGTTTGTGGTTCTTCTATTAACTGTTACCACACGGTTGAGGGTGGATAGTTGTACAGGGTGTCCATATACTTTAGAGCTGCTCATATATTGCGCACTAGTTTCTCAGACGTAAACAAATTCATTCATTTTTTTACTGCCTCGCTCCGACTTTCTATAGGGAGCAGAATGTGGTGTAGACATGAAAACTGTGTGCAATCACACTGGGTTTCCTTTCAACTAGATGTGTGTTGTTCAGGCTTTTTTTTCTTTTGTTGTACAGTAGAGACATGAATCATTCTCCTGTATGAATGTGGTTTCCTTTTTGAGTTCCCTTGTCGAATTTGACTCATTTGCAGAGCGACACAGAGTCGATTGTTTTTTTTTTTTTTTTCTTTACCGAAACCTCAATCTCACAAGCGTGTACATGATGTCATGCTGAGTCAGAGTCAGATGGAGTCTCTCAATCACTCAAGGCACAATAGCATTTATCACTGATCGCAGGAGAAATGAAGTGTTGTTGGTACCATTACCATATTTTATGAATCTGGGAAACGATCAAGTTGTAAATATTGTGTTGTGAATGAGCCACTTATGCACTTCTGGTTAAATGCTAACTGCATTTCATTGGCTCTGTACATGTACCTTGGACGATGACAATAAAATCGAATCTAATAAAAGGTGAAAGCAGTGATGAGGGGAAAAAAAGGTTTGCTCTGAAAATGTAACTGGAACCCACACATTTGTTACATTATTAGTTTTATTTTCTCAGCGATCTGTTGAAACTTGCAGGTTATTTCCTGTTTCTTGTTGTCTCATGTCAGGTCATGCGATCATCCCGGCATGTAAGCGAAAGCACCCGTTTGCATTTTACCGCTGCACGGAATGCAAATTTTAAGGATTTGGTTATGGAGGTCGTATAAACAATACATTATATTGAATATGTTTTGAGATAAATTAACATTTTTCATTATTATTATTATTTTTTAAGCATACTAATTTTGCAAACAATACGGCCAAAGTGTCTTTATTGGTTCCCCCAATTAAAATAAATAAATGAATAAAAAATTCTGAACTATCTGTTTTTCCAATCTGATATTTTTTGGCCAGTGCTCTTTTCTAAACTTTTTTTGTTTTTTGCTTGTAATATGTAGCCTTCATGCTTCTTGTAGAGAAAATCAGAGATTTTATTTTACGCTAATTTATCCTAGCAATGTTTCATCAGCGACTTGACTGATGAGAACTATTTCCATGTAGAATGAGAGCGAATGTGTTTAACAGCGCTGTCGCTAAAGCATTCTATCAGCACAAAAACTCTTTTCTTGAGGTTACTTTCACTTCTTTTCTCTTCAGGGCATGCACCAAACAGTGAAACAGGAATCATCCAATACGATTCCGAATTGAAGGGGAAAAAACCTCGCAAAAACTAAATCAGAGAAAAGTACACAAAGGATTAACATTTTATATCATGACGAACGAAGCGTCGGCTACTTACTAAAAAAAAAAGAATTTCTCCCTCTCGGGCAAACAGGTAGGCTCTTTATAAGTGAGGCTCCGCCCCTCAAATTGAAATGGACCAATAACAGTACTGTGTTGGTTACAATCTCATTAGCTGAAATTTTAGTGTACTTTACAAAGATATGATCTACAACAGCGGTGCCCAATACGTCGATCGCGATTTACTATATTTAAATAAATATTTCATTCAGCATTTTTAATGTAGATAATTTTGACTTGGGCATTTTAAAATGAGCTCGCAAGCTGATAAGTGTGAACATCCCTGATCTACATCATCATCTTATAAACAATGTCATTAGTGTCTTCCTTGAGAAGCTCTAGTCAATGATAATAATGGCCATTTTCAAAGACATGCATCAAAGATAACATTTCATAATATTCTTCACACTTTCAATGAATACACTCCTTTCTTTCTATGGATGGAACAAATCTGGATTCCTATTTGCGAGCTGGCCTCTCCTACTCGAAAGCTCCAGAGGGAAAAAAAATGAGAATCATTATAAAAAAAACATTTTGTCTCATTTTTATTTACCTTCTCTTATTTACAAAGACACCAAAACTAACAAACACCAGTCACACCGGAACGTGTGTTTTCATGCGCCTGAAAAAGGTGAAGGAGACAATGAATTATGTTCTTGCACAAGACATGTATGGTTCATTAAATTACATGTTGCATATAGTCGCTATGTCACAACATGGATGCTATGTTTTGTGGATATAGAAGGAAGGCTTATATAAAAGACAGAGTGAAAGTGAAAACATTGGATGAGAACATGTGAGAATGTATAGAATGTGGTTTTTTTTTTATCTCCTCCCTACATATTATTCCTCTTCATGAAGTTGTTGCTGGATCTGAAATACACTATATGGACAGAATTATTGTGACTGCTGACTTTTTCAGCCATGTGTTTTTTCCACCAAACTTTTACCACAAAAAGGGAGGTGCACAATGGTATAGTATATTATAGTAATTGTGTAATAAGAATTGTATACTTACTGTATGATGTAATAATTGTAAACTTTGGATGTGCCTCTTTCTGCCTCTTTTAAAACGACTACCTGCATGTCTTCCCTCACCACCCCTCCACCTTGGTCTTCCTCTTTTCCTCCTTCCTGGTGGCTCCATCCTCAGCATTCTCCTACCGATATACCCCATGTCCATCCTCTGCACATGTTCAAATCATCTCAATCTCGCCTCCCTCGCTTTGTCTCCAAACTGTCCTACGTGCGCTGTCCTTCTAATAAACTCGATTCTAATCCTGTCCATCTTCGTCTCTCCTAACGAAAACCTCAACATCTTCAGCTCTGCTACCTCCAGCTCCACCTCCTGTTTTTTACTCAATGCCACTGTCTCTAAACCATACAACATCACAGGTCTCACCACAGTCATATACACATACACCGGCCAGGCATAACATTGACATTATAACATTATGATCGGTGATGGGAATAGCACTGATTATTTCTCCATCATGGCACCTGTTACTGTCCTTCTAATAAACTCGATTCTAATCCTGTCCATCTTCGTCTCTCCTAACGAAAACCTCAACATCTTCAGCTCTGCTACCTCCAGCTCCACCTCCTGTTTTTTACTCAATGCCACTGTCTCTAAACCATACAACATCACAGGTCTCACCACAGTCATATACACATACACCGGCCAGGCATAACATTGACATTATAACATTATGACCGGTGATGGGAATAGCACTGATTATTTCTCCATCATGGCACCTGTTAGTGAGTGGGATAAATCAGGCAGCAAGTGAACATTTTGTTTTCAAAGTTGATGTGTTAGAAGCAGGAAAAATGGGCAAGCATAAGGATTTGAGCGAGTTTGACAAGGGCCAAATTGTGACTGTTAGACGACTGGGTCAGAGCATCCGCAGCATTTGTGGGATGTGCCCAGTCTGCAGTGCTCAGTATCTATCCAAAGTGTTTCAAGTGGTGAACCGGCGACAGGGTCATGGGCGGCCCGAGGCTCATTGCTGCACACGGGGAGCGAAGGATTGTTTTGGCAGCAAAAGGGAGGACCAAGACAATATTATGCAGGTGGTCATAATGTTACAGTTCCTGACTTTGGGGGAATAAATGTGGAAGGAGTTGTCCAAAAAAGCACATACGGTTCTTCTGGTCAGTTTTCCACAAACATTTGTGCATATAGTGTATTTTGGTGCTCAGGCAGGAAATGAGCACAATCCAATCTTTGAAGTCTTTCATAACTAAAGCCTACAATTATCAATTATTAATTATACCACTGTTCAGTAAAATAATACTGGTTCAGACTAATCCTCATGCATTATCCCATGATTGTGATTCAGTGCTTATGTCTGTCTTCATTATGGCAGGAGCTTTTAAACAAAGGGTTCGCTGTTTTCTCAATTGTCAGCTAGTTCTGTAAATGAGCACCGTCTCTCGTCAAGTCTCTGCGTGACTCCTTTTTACTAATTCTTTTTTTTTTTGGTGTGTGTGTGTGTGTGTGTGTGTGGGTGTGTGGGTTCTCTCTATTTCTATATTGGCGCGTGTAGATTGGCGAGCTGCAGGAGAGGATGAAGAACTAACAGACGCGACAGCAGCTCCTTCTGTGAGAGGAAAAGTAAGTGTGAAACAAATCTAACAGCTTCGAATGTGTTGCTATGTAAAGAGAGCGCGAGAGAAGTGGTGGACTGCACATTGCTTGTGTGTCTGCGTACTGCTCAATCAGGAAGTTGTGTACGTCTCTTTCAGTTTTTCCTCCTGTGTATGAGTATAGTTTACCAAACAAGCACAAATATAGAGCATTTATCCAAATTGCGCTATGTATATTTTCGAGTCCAGAATGAACGACCTGAAAATTCCGTTTGATGTTCGGAGCTATTTTTCTCACTTTGTGTAACCATAGTTACTGTTGCGTGCCTTTTGTAAGACAAGAAACGTGAAAAGGTTCCGCCGTTTTGCAGTGCAGGACAAAATGACTTCAAATAACCAATTTAAGCACCAAATCGTTAAACTTGCCTCAAATACGTAGGTACCAATATGTAAAGTAGTTGTGTTTTTAAGGTGGGAACATCAGCTTAAGTACACATACACATGCTGCTCATTAAACAGTTCCTTTTCCATTGTTTATTCAACACTTATCCCAAACTTATGATATGTTTAATTAATGCCATTTCCTACAGAAAACATTTACAATCTAGTGGCAATCACACTGAGACAGTTTAAATCTGGACTCATATATGTGTGTGTGTGTGTGTGTGTGTGTGTGTGTGTATGTATATATATATATATATATGTGTGTGTGTATATACCTATTTTTTTTATACATTTATATTTTAATTTTTTTTTTTATATATATTCGATTTCTATTTACATTTTACGTGCATTTTACTACGTTTTAATCTGCACAAATGCGTATGTGACCAAATAAAATGTAATTTGATTTAAAAACCCAACTGTTGGATTTCCTACTTGGAATAATTTGGGACAATGTCCCCAAATCTGCAGTGTTGCAAGACTACCTCAAAAGGATGCTGTAGAGTTATTTAAAAAAAAAAATTCCAATCAGAAACAATATTTGCTCATTGTAGGATTCACAAAATGACTATGCACATCTTTACCTTTAATCCAGTGGTTTTTCAGCCATTCTTCTTTAAAAAGCGAGGTGGATTTTCAAGCCTCAACTGTCCTCAATCAGCCCAAACAAAATGTAATGAAATACTTTTTAAAAAATGTCAAACTTGACGTAAAATGACGTTCTATATCAATAACATGAGCTGTAGTGTAGTGAGGTCCCCTAACTGATGCTGTTTTAATGTACTTGCATTAGTGACCGAATTGTTTGTTTGGGGTTGCTTTGAGTTTATGAACTTTATAGAGATTCTAATAGATATAATGAAGAACACCAACATATATATTCAAATCATCAAGTTCATTCGCCACTTTGAGAAACACTGCTTTAAGCGTACAGTCTGCTATCTCACTGGTTTCTCTCAAGGTTTCTACAGTTGTTTCTCAGAGAGTTTTTCGTTGCCATTCTTGCCTCCGGACGCCTTATTCTGGATCTAGCACCTGAAATGATGTGAACCATGTATGTTAGAAAATGAGGTGGTATAAGATAACAGTTGGATTGAGTAGGATTGTGGGGAGAAGGATTGGGGTCGGATAATGATAATGAGTTCCCAAATATGTATAGATTGGTTTGCTGACAGTCTGGAGATTTGTCATTATCATTATGCATGGCTGTAATTAGAATTCTGTTCCAAAATCTTGCTGATGTTTTCGCCTCCGCACACCGTTTCAATGTTTTTCCCGTTCTTCCTTTGAAACGGGTTCTGCAGCATCTCTGCAGGGTTAACAGATTGATGCATTTCGAGCCAGCAGGCGACAGACAGTCTTTTGTGAAGCACCCGTTGCCTGTGGGAACTCGTGCTGTACTGCTTTGACACTTTTTTTTTTGTTTTGTTCTTTTCAAGTTTGCATTAATTTCCCTAATAAAAGTGATCCCGCTGGAGTAGAACAAAAACATGCCACTATCAGTTTCACACTTTCACCAAATTCAATCGAGGAATGTTTATTCAGCATTTTCCACATGTGCCATATGTTCAGGAATGGGGTGGTTCACGATAACACCACCCACAGCATCCGGTGCAACGCTGTTAATGAATAATAATGATCCAAATAATGATTAAGCCATATTAACCCATAGCATCTAGATCTCACACAACTGCTCTGCTTTGCATCACTGCGTGTAATTTTCCTGTGAATAAACACACACATTTGCTTTATTCTCAGCATTTACTTATACTCAACTCTGTAAAGGCAAAATGTTGTTTCGAATGTTCTTTTTAAAACGTGCATGCCAAAATACTTTATGCGTCCTTGCGGTCAGGCACACTTGCATACTTGCGTTCTAGCATCTCGGTTTTCCTGCATACAAGCACAATTCCCTTTGGATTGTTAGGGGGCCAAGCACTGATTACTATTATTATTATCCAATCATACGCTTTCACACATATTAGGAGTATGATTAAGTGTGCAAGTATGCCAAACTGTTATATTATCACCCACGCGTTCTGTCATGCTCTCTCACAAACCGCTATACCCTCTCGCCCAAATTCATACTCCTGCACACACTAGTATACTCTAGTATTGTATATACATTGTCATGCTCTTTCTCTTGGCACTCTAACATACGAACCCTCAAACACACTTTTCCGTGTCTTTTTTTTTTTTTTTAAACAATCATTCTCTCTCTCTCACATGCTATAATGCACAACGTAGTTCCGTACACCCTCATACAATATCACACTCCCAGGTGTGTGGACACAATATCATTCTCTAATACTTTCTTACACAATATTATACTCTCTACCACACTACCATTTTAATGCTGCAATATTGTAAGCCAAGGTTCTGGAGAAACATTGGCTCATTTTCACTGCGTTAGTTTTATATGGTTGAAATGTCTCAAATCTTCTGCGTTTGATTGAACCGTTTTTCAGACAGTATTGTACTGTCTGTCCCCCACACGCTGTCGTGCTCTACTATTGTCTCATACTTTATCAATCCTTCATACTGTCATACACACTATTACACTCTTAATCTTACTCTGACACAATAGCACACTCTCACAATATCATACCCTCTTACTGTCACAAAAATCACACAAAATACAGCACTCTCGTACTGTCCCACACAATATCACACTCCCTGTTATGCGCACACAATTTTATACTGTTACACACTTTTTCTTTATTACAAATCATAATTTTCTCATACAGTCTCGCACACAATGCCGTACCCTTTTATTGTCTTATACACTATCCTACTCTCATACTCCTACACACAGTATTGTACCGTTTTACACACCACCATACTCTTACACACCGCATTGTACTGTCTTACACACTCTCGTACTCTTACACACAGTATTGTACTGTCTTACACACTCTCATACTTTTACACACAGTATTGTACTGTCTTACACACTCTCATACTTTTACACACCGTATTGTACTGTCTTACACACTCTCGTACTCTTACACACAGTATTGTACTGTCTTACACACTCTCATACTTTTACACACAGTATTGTACTGTCTTATACACTCTCTTACTCTTACACACAGTATTGTACTGTTTTACACACTCTCTTACTCTTACACAGAGTATTGTACTGTCTTACACACTCTCTTACTCTTACACACAGTATTGTACTGTCTTACACACTCTTATACTCTTACACACCGTATTGTACTGTTTTACACACTCTCCTACTCTTACACACAGTATTGTACTGTTTTACACACTCTCTTACTCTTACACACAGTATTGTACTGTCTTACACACTCTTATACTCTTACACACAGTATTGTACTGTCTTACACACTCTCGTACTCTTACACACAGTATTGTACTGTGTTACACACTCTCATACTCTTATACACCGTATTGTACTGTCTTACACACTCTCTTACTCCTACACACAGTATTGTACTGTTTTACACACTCTCATACTCTTACATACAGTATTGTACTGTCTTACACACTCTCATACTCTTACACACAGTATTGTACTGTCTTACACACTCTCGTACTCTTACACACAGTATTGTACTGTGTTACACACTCTCATACTCTTATACACCGTATTGTACTGTCTTACACACTCTCTTACTCCTACACACAGTATTGTACTGTTTTACACACTCTCATACTCTTACACACCGTATTGTACTGTCTTACACACTCTCATACTTTTACACACCGTATTGTACTGTGTTACACACTCTCATACTTTTACACACCGTATTGTACTGTCTTACACACTCTCTTACTCTTACACACAGTATTGTACTGTTTTACACACTCTCATACTTTTACACACCGTATTGTACTGTCTTATACACTCTCTTACTCCTACACACAGTATTGTACTCTTTTACACACTCTCTTACTCTTACACACAGTATTGTACTGTCTTACACACTCTCTTACTCCTACACACTGTATTGTACTGTCTTACACACTCTCATACTCTTACACACAGTATTGTACTGTTTTACACACTCTCATACTCTTACATACAGTATTGTACTGTCTTACACACTCTCTTACTCTTACATACAGTATTGTACTGTCTTACACACCATCATACTCTTACACACCGTATTGCACTCCCGTACACTCTTGCTCACACTCTCAGTAGGGCTGAACGATTTGGGAAAAATATCATGTTGCGTTTAATGATCTAACAGACAAGAGAAAACGAGAGCTAGCTGACTGTGGATAAAGCGGAGGATGCCAGGTGAAGGCGCACCAATCCGCGAGTATGCACGGCTATGCGTTGGCGTCAAGGAGAGACTCATTTATTTTGTTAAATCACAACATTTGTCGTATCGTTTGTCATTTAATCAAACAAGCTTACATTGCGATACAATTAACCGTTCAGCATAACTCTTGCCCACTCTGTCTTACACTCTCACCCACTCTGTCTTACACTCTTACGCCCACTTTCTTGTACACTTTAGCTCACTCTCTCTTACCCTCTCGCCCATGCTCTCTACACTCTCTCACACTCTCTCCTACACTCTGGGCCACTCTCTCGTACACTACGGCCCCCCCTCCCGACACTCTCGCTCACACAATCGGCCATGCTGTCGACACTCGCCCACTCTCTCGTACACTCTCACCCACTCTCTCGTACACTACTCCCACTCTTCCGACGCTCTCATACACTCTCGCCCGTGCTGTCGTACACTCTTGCCCGTGCTCTGGACACTCACGCCCACGCTGTGGTACACTCTGGCCCACCCTCTCGTACACCCTCGTCTGTGCTCTCATACACTCTTGCCCATGTTCTTGACACTCTTACCCACTCTTTTGCCCACACCCTCATATGCTCTCACTCACACTTTCGTACTATCTCTCGTATGCTCTCGCCCACACTCTTGTACTCTTGTACGCTCTCACCCACACTAATGTACTCTTTTACGCTCTCACCCAAGCACTCATACACTCTCGCCCACACACTCGTACACTCTCACCCACGCTCTTGTTCACTTTCGTCTTATGTTGTCATACTTTTATTATGATTGTGCATTTTAATAATGTGAGAGCCATCACGTTTAAATTGCAACCAAAACGGCTTCATTGAAGGAGAGCTTTATATACACGCTTCTATACATGGAATTTTTCCGACACTCACAAAGCCTCCTGCTGTGCAGCAACATCTATTTATTTTCTACTCTGATGCAACTTCTAACCATGAAAACACAGGGCAGACAGTCTCTCATTACTGGCCATAGCCATGCTGCAATAGTGAACAATTTGACATTGCGCGCGCTGGTGTCGGGTTACAACAAAGCTGCTGATGTTGATGTGTCTCTGAGGGACAGCGATGAGGGCTTGCCATCGATCGCTGGCTTTTGGTTTGCGCAAACGGCGGTGAAACGATGTATGTGTTCTGGAGCCGGGAAGAGCAGGCTCTTACAGTGATGTACGTCTTTACGGATCAGCTTTGAAGGCGCCTTATTGGTAGTGAAGGAAGTGGTTATCGAATCATCGCTTAGGAAATTAGGTTTGGGTAAGTGCTTTTGGCATTTTTGCAATCGGAGTATGCCTGTTAAAGCTTTTTACACAGTGAGCTGTGGAGTTTCTGTAATAGTCTGTGTGTGTGTGTGTGTGTGTGTGTGTGTGTGTGTGTGTATATATTTCACACTGTCAAAAGCTGATTTGTACAGTATATTTTGTGTACAACTGAGGTTACAGGGGCACAGACTCTTCCTCTTCCACACCTGTGAGTACACACAAACACTTTCTTTGGGCAAAAGTATTGGGACGCCAAACATTTCAAGCCAAACTGTTGGAACAAACTTGGAGGAAAACTTTTGATCTAGCACAATTGTGGCTGAATGAGCACAATCCCTAGGGTTGCCGAGATATCTAAATTACAAACTTGGACAAGTTCGCTAATAAGGTAGGTCAATTCACAATGTGAAAAACTCTGAGGAAAATATATCCAAGTTTTATTTCTATAGTTCTCTTGAGAGGGTCCCCTGGTGGTCTAGTGGTTAAGATGCATCGCTCTCACTGCTGCGACCCGGGTTCGATCCCCGGTCAGAGAACCAACCCCAGCCATTCTCAGTGCCAGTCCCAAGCCCAGATAAATGGGGAGGGTTGTGTTAGGAAGGGCATCCAGCGTAAAAACATGTGCCAAATCAAACGTGCGGAGGATCCGCTGTGGCGACCCCTGATGGGAGATGCCGAAAGAAAGTTTTTAGTTCTCTTGAGAAGATATAATGACATGGTTGCTGGAATGTAAGAGGTATAAATAAATAATATATTGTATATAAGGATTTGTCACAAAGTAGTTTTACACATGCATGTATCCAAAATAAAAAAAAAAAAAAGCTTAACATTGCTCAAGTTATGGCAAGGAGAAACTCCCTGAGAACACATGAGAAAAACTTGAGCTTAACCAGACCGAGAAAAGGACTAGAAACTCGAGCTTGTTAATTTTTTTTTTAACATGTATATGTAAAACTACTTTGTGACAAAACCTTCTGCTAAATGTGCTATACAAATGCATGTTTTTACTGTGACCTGCAGGCTATACTTTTTATCCATGTTATTGGTATCAATCCAGTTAAAAAAAATAATAAAAAATCTAATCGAACACACGCAAATATGTGCAGCGTACAAATTTTATTACCTGAAAAATTGACACTGTTAAAGTTTAGAATTTTCAAAACCTAAAAACTTGCTTTGAACTGAAATTTCATTGTGTGGTCTACTGTTTTTGTTTTTTGGGATCTCCCAGGGATTCTGTTGTGTATCATGTGAAGAACCTTTTATTTCCTCTAATGTTACACACTTCCATTGTGTTGAGCTGTGTACCCTTTTTACTCAAATACCTATCATGCAACTTTTTGTGATCTGTATGACGTTAACAGATGAAAGCACAGCTATGGGCCTTTGTTAAGAGTTTTCTGTTTGACAAATTGGTGCAATGAATATGCCCTTCTCTCTCTCTTTTTTTTTTTTTTTTTTTTTTTTTTTTTTTTTTATCTTTTCTTTTAAAGAAAGAGGAAGAAGAAGAAGTAGTAACCATTATGGCATCTCAGGAAGGGGAGGAGTCAAGCAGCAACAATGGCCAATCAGAAAGTAGGTTGAAGAACAAGAAGCCACCCAGCCTGGTTATTGCAATTCCACCCAGCGAGGATCAAGAGAGAACCGGTACAGAGGCACAGGTATAAATTGACAAAGTTGCAGGTTGAAACAATTGAATGTATTGTTTAATTTTTATTAAGTGTAAATCAGAAGTCCTTTTGAAAGTGCAAATCGGCATGCAGGAATGAAAAATTAATAAACGTGAGGGTCGAAACATAAAAAAGGTCAAGCCTTAAGGAGCGAAACAGAAGCGCAGGGTATAAATAGTCTGCCTAAATACGGGCTAATACAAAAGAGTTGAACACGGTGTGATAACAAACCAGAAAACAAACAAAATCTCATGGTGTGAACCAAAAACCAAACATAGCCAGCAGTGCTTTTTGTGCTTGAGACTACACTATATACTCATGCTGCTCTAATCCATATGGGATTTCCATACGGTGCATTTAAGATTAGTCAGGGTCCGCCTTAAAAAAAATTAATGTCCTCATATCACCTTCACCCGAGAAGGTTCCACAGATACGTACAGACGCATGCTGACAGCCAGGCGTAAGCACAAGCTGTTAGTCCTGCCTGCCAACATGATGGATGGAAAATGGAAGGATCTGTGAGGGTGGAGATTGTTTTTTCAGCCTGTGGTCAGCCACATAGTGTCATGTGCACACCTCAATTCAGACCCTTACAGTAACAGCTGACTGTTTCATCACACTGTTTTATGTGCCATAGCTCATCTATCTGTTCGTTACTAAAGTATTTTCATTTGGGAAAACTTTTACTTTAACTTCACTCCATTTTAACGTTAAATATCTTACTTTAGACTCGACTACATTTTTCACTCGTTCTTTTGTTTATTTACGAGTGGATAAAAACATAACTGGCCAATCAGGGTAAACCACGCGCTCTGTTTTGAACTTGTTTCGATTGCCGCTTGGTGGTATCTATTTTCCAGGAAGTAAAACAGGAAGAAATGATGGAAGAAACTCCTCTAACTTGCCCCAACACCTGTTGCCTTATTTGTGTAAATTTAATTAATTTATTAATTATTTTAAGTAATTGAAAAGAAGGTTTTGGGCTCATGATAATTTTAATAGATTGGAAAAGAGACATTCAAGGCTTTTCACATTAACTGTGTTGATTTAAGCCAAGAGACTTGTGGAAAAAAAATAATACAATATAGCCATAATAAATTAATGTACTTTGGGTACTTAAGCACATAAATACGTTTGTACTTTTACTATAGTGAAAGTTTAAAGGAGCACGTTTACTTTTGCATGAACATGGTTTGTGTACTTCGTTCACCCCTGGTTAAACTGGGACTTACATTTATGGCATTGGGCAGACACCCTGACCCAGAGCGACTTACAGTTATCTCAGTGAAGGAACTGAGGGTTAACGACCTCATACAAGGCCCCAGCAGTGGCAGCTTGGAGCTGCTAGAATTTGAACTTTCGATCCGAAGTCCAACATCTTGTTTACTAAACTTTCCTTTTTACTTTGCCATATGTACAATTCAGCACCTTGAAATTCCTTCTCTGCATAACCCAGCAAAGTTAGAAAGTCACGGTCAGAGGGCAGTGTCCACCATGATACATGCACTCCTGGAACACAGAGGGTTAAGAGCTTTGCTCATGGTCCCAAAAGTGGCAGCATGGCAGTGCTGGGGCTTAAACACCTGCCCTTTCAACCAGTAACCCAGAGCCCTAACCACTGAGCTACCACTTCCCCTCCTATGCTATTCTGTAATATAGGTGTTGCTTGTCAGGGTTTTTTTTTTGTGGTTTCCCCCAGATATACCCACTGTCTTTGAAGCTAAAAGCGAACGTTATTCAAGAATGACTCGTTCCAATGAAGTCTATGCTGTTACTTGAAGGAGCAGCGTGTCATTTTAGATCCTCTTAGAGATGCCACACTAATTCTCACAAACTGGGGGCCATTAAACCTGGTATTGATTGCACTTTTTTGGAAAAAACACTTGTTTTTTTTATTAATATAATTTTTTTTAATCAATTTTCAGATTATTGTGTTTTGCAACAATTGGAGCATTCCAGTTATATAATATATATTATAAAAAAACTTTGTCTGTGTGTGTGTGTGTGTGTATGCTGGCCAGCGCCTAAGGCAGTCGGCAAAGAAAAGCGTGAGCATGCAGCAGTCGACCGAGGCGTTGTCGGACAGCGGGACAAACGAGAGGAGAGCGGCGTTCCGCAGACAGACTTCTCTGTCTCAGAGTATTTGCACGAAAACCCCCCCCCCCACACACACACACACACACACACACACACACACACACACACACACACACACTCATCTACATATTTTAAGTCATTTTTACATCTGTGCACTAGTGAGGTGAGGTTTTTTTTTTGCTACCTGTTTCGCTTTATTTGTGAGTTTTGGAGCGTAAGACATCGCAAATGTGAATTCAAATGAGAGCATGTAATCAGGAAGTTGCTAGAAATGTAGCTTATAAAAGAACCCTTTACTCATCAGACCTTCATAGAAACATGTAATCATATGAGTGCTGTATAACGTTATTCCAGGTCTAAAAACTGTTTAAATATTGCCAACTGAAACTATATGGAGGCAAGTTTGAGGACCACCTGACCTTTAAGATTCAAAAGTGCTTTATGAACATCTGATTCCACATTTTAGTCCCTGTTTGCTGTTATAATAAACTCTAATCTTGAAAAAATCAGGTAGTGATGTCCAATTACTCCCAAAGGTGTTTAATAGGGATGAGGTCAGACAGGTCAACTCACTTTGTGCACGGGTGAACAGGTCTAGGTAAAATTCTACATCCTGTACAGGTCTCCAAATGTGTGGTAACTGTTTGGAGAAGAACCACACATGGCTGGTAACGTCAGTCGTCCCGAAACTTTTGCCCATTTTATCTATCTGGATGCAAAGATTCACACTTTTCTGACCACCACTCTTGCGTGCGTCCATCTTTGCACTCTCTCATTTGTTTGTGTACCCTACAGAAGTACAGCGCAGTGGTTCGGAGTGGGGACGGACTGCGAGAGTCAGCAGCAGGCGTGGCAGAGGAAAAGTCTGCGCCACTGTAGCTTGCGTTATGGCCGACTCAAACCTCAGTACCGAGACCAACAGGAGGCAGCAAGCATCGACCACAGCCTGGACTCGCCTGCCACTCACAAGATGCCAAAGGTACTAAAGAGTCATGCTGAAAATACCTACTACAGAGTGTTTATGCAGGAAAGTAACCTTTTTAAAAAAAATAGTAAATTTTTCTTTTGTTTTAGATTGTCGACCCGCTGGCTCGCGGCCGTCCATTCCGTTATGACGAGGTGGATCGGCCGAGGACGCCACACTTTGCTCACGCACCTCCTCCTCAGACCCCAGGCGTCTCCTCCTTGTGCTCCTTCACCAGCCAGCGCTCTATGCACTCTCGGGTCCTGCGTAGGAAGAGGGAGTCTGTGGCCCGCATGAGCATCCGCGCAGCCTCCAACCTACTCAGGGTGTGTGTGTGTGCGTGCACCTTCATTTATGGATATGTTAATGCAATATTGATGCTGGAAAGTTCCACTTGCACATGAGTTCAGCTTTACAAATGTTCTAAACAATTTTCTATGCTTTTATGTGTGTTTTCCTACTACATTCTACTCTTTTGTTAGGTGTATTTATAGGTGAGATTAATGTGTGTGTGTGTGTGTGTGTGTGTGTGTGTGTGTGTGTGTGTGTGTGTGTGTGTGTGTGTGTGTACAGGGTCGGCCCGGCCTGCACGGCACTCCGGTACCTCGAAGTTTCCCGCGGAGGAGTTTTGTTCGGCCCAGCTGGATGGAGGAGGACACAGTGGACACAGCAGACACCTCTGACTGTGTCTTCTTTAGCAGGGTTAGGGTCGGCTGTCTTTGTACTTCTGGCATATTCACTCTGTCTATAGTTGGGTTTTGATGAAATATAAGAATAATTAAACAAGAGCAACACACTGTTAGCATGCAGATTAGAAACAACTGGTTTTCATTGAGCTGTTTGAAGTCAGAGTGTGTGGGAGACATGCTGGAAAGAGTTTTTAAAATATTGTTTGTGTGTGTGTGTGTATGGCAGATGGATGCACATGAGGACTTTTACTCTATGGCAGATGATGTGTTTGAGTCCCCGCCCCTCTCCGCTTCATTGGCTGTGGATAATTTAGTAGACGAAGCAGGACGAATCCCCAGCTTGTAAGTTTCACAAAACATGGAGTTTAAACACAATACATAGCTTTACCTTTAGTGTGTGTGTGTGTGTGTGTGTGTGTGTATATATATATTTCAACATTTCTTTATTTCCCTGCCATCTGTGCGTTCAGTAAGGATATCAGCCGAACTCCGGCTGCAGTGGTAAGCCCCGCCCTCCACCGCGGAGGCCGCATCGCTTCCCGGGTGAAGCACTTTGCCTTTGATAAGCACAAGCGTCAGTACGGGTTGGGCGTGGTGGGGAAGTGGCTGGACCGTCAATACCGGCGCAGCCTGAGCAGCCAAGTGCAAAAACAGCTGGATGACTTTCACAGTCACAGGTGATCTCACACGCACTACACAAAACACCAAATGCAGCGTACTGCCAAATTGATTGTATTATCAGTTTTGGAAAAGGATCTGATGTTGATCACAATGAACATTAATAATTTTTTTTATATATATTTTAGTGGTCCCCCAGAACTCATAGGGGTTACGTTCTAAGACTCCATGAATTTCAGATGCACCTCCGCAACCCTTATGGTAGCTTAGTAAATTCATCTAGACGTTATGTCACTCTATAAACGTAATAGTCTACAGTATTTGACCAAATACATAATTGAAAATATTATTTCTAACACATTTACCCTCTAATTTGCTGTTATAATAACCTACAGTCACCTGGAAAGACTTTCCACTAGATTTCACTAGATAGGCGTATGGTTGTGGAAATTTGTGCTCTTTCAGCAACGAGAACCAGGTACTGATGTAAAGTCAGGAGACCTGGGGGGCAGCCGGTGTTCTAATTCATCCCAAAAAGTATTTAAGTCAGTTGAAGTTAGAGCTCTAGAGCAGGTTACTTAAGATCTTTCACTCCAACCCATGTAATCGTTATCTCCATAGAGCTGGCTTTGCACACATCGGAATTGCTATGCTGCAACAACGAGTCTCCTAGTTCATGTGAAAATGTAGTGATATCACATACAAAGACATACATAGCATTTTAGAAACCATGTTTTGTTCTTTACTTAATGACATGGTTTAGGTACAGTTACAGATTCAACAGTGTCCTAATTTAAAATATCTCTTAATGCACTTTTATTTCAGACCGTATTTTACCTACTGGATCACTTTCGTGCACATCGTCATCACTTTGCTGGCCTGCTGTACATACGGTTTCGCTCCAGTCGGCTTCGCCCAGCACTCCATCACTCAACTAGTAAGATGCACTTACATCCGGCATTTAAAACACATCCGTATTAACCCATATTATAGATTTTGAATGAGTCAGAGTCACTTTATATCCCATCAAAACCTTTTTGAGTTTAATCTCTTGTTTGTTTCGTTAATTTCTTTGTATAATTTTTTTCCGTCATTGGATAGTTTTTGAATCAGACGACATAATTTGCTGTGTAAAGTAGTCTGTATCGATGTAATATTTTGCTTGCCGTTCCTATCATTTTCCTTCCCTCTATTAAGTCACTGCTTTGTGTGTGTGTGTGTGTGTGTGTGTGTGTGTGTGTGTGTGTGTTTTTAGGTGCTGAGGAATAAAGGGGTGTATGAGAGTGTGAAGTATGTTCAGCAGCAGAATTTCTGGATCGGCCCAGGATCCGTGAGTGCTTCCATGTTTTTTTTGTTTTGATTTCAAACCCTTTCTTACTCTTTCATCACACGATGCAAACAGCAATCTTTGCTATTATTAAGCCACATTATAAGTAGTAGCGTATAAAAAGCTTCCAGCAGCTTCCACTTATTGGAATGGTGTTTTAACGACTTAAAGAGAATGTGATATTTGAAAGAAAATAAAATGTTGCTTCCTCAGCATGGTCTTAATGATCTGCTTTTACTAATAGCTGTATTTATTTATTTATTTTTTCCCCCACTGTCTGGGCCAAATAACCCTAAAATCACCCCCTAGCCATGTATTTGTCTTATTGCAAAATGAAAACCAACATAAGTCTAATTTCATGGATGATTCTTCCAAAAATGGGCAAAAAAATTATTTTGTTAATTTGTAGTAAAGCAACCAGTTATATTCCTGCTGTATAAACATGGATTTTTATTCTACTTGCCTCGAAGGAGCTTTTCAGGTAGGGTTGTATTAATCTCCACACACTGTAATACTGTATTTATTTATAATTATTATTTATTTTTACTTTAAAAAGATCAGCATTTATTTTTTTTTGCTTGACTTGAGAGATAAAGCTTTTAATATGCATAATAATAACCAATGTGTTTATTTAAGTCATAACACACCTCAAGGCACAGTAAGTAAACAAAGTAGAAGAATAGAGCATATGCTGTCAGTGTCAGAGTTCTAATGAAAATACCTGTTTACACAATTGCTGAAATAAATACACATGTTTTGCAGGTAGACCTGATCCACTTGGGAGCGAAGTTTTCCCCCTGTATTAGACAAGACCTAAAGATAGTCGAGCGCATGCAACGGGACCGAAACGAGGAAAAAGAATCTGGCTGCTGCGTGCAAAACGATAAGTCGGGATGCGTGCAGACGCTACGGAACGACTGCTCGGTACACATGCATTTGAATCATATCATTAAATATTTAATAGCTTGTTGTGCCGTTTTCAGGTGATTATCGTTTGATATGAGCCATGTTGTTGACATCCAGAGGTTTTGGTGTAGTTTGTGGCCTGTATTTTATAAAACATGAGGGTGTTGCAGACACTGATCTTAAAATCCTTAGTCTGAACATTTCCTGAGTTTCCAATGGCCATTTGGATATTTGCCGCCACCATGAGGATTTATTGAAAACATCAGTGTTGATACATAAGGGTATATCAAATTTTTAATTTGTAATGTTACAACCTTATTCCCTAATAAATTTATTTCATGATTTCCGTCAAAATTCTGCAAACAATGCCCCATAATGACACAATAAAAGATCACTTAAAAAATAATAAATCACTTGTACATAAGTATAGTATTCACAGCCTTTGCCATGACACTGAAAATTAAGCTCAGGTGCATCCTGTTTTCACTGATCATATTTGAGATGTTTTTACAACCTGGAGTGGGATTGGAGTCCACCTGTGGGAAATTGATTTGATGTGGAAATGATTTGGAAAGACACACACCTGTCTATATGAGGTCCTACAGTTAACAGTGCGTGTCAGCGCACAAACCGAGCCACGAAGTCCAAGCAATTGACTGTAGACCTCCGAGACAGGATTGTATCGAGGCACAGATCTGGGGGGAAAGTACAGAAACATTTCTGCAGCATTGAAGGTTCAAATGAGCACAGTGGCCTCCATCATCTGGAAATGGAAGAATTTTGGAAGCACCAGGAATCCTTCTAGAGCAGGCCACTCTAGGAAGATTATAGGACGAATTTAATACATTTTCGAATAAGGCTGTAACATAACAAAATTGGCAAAAGTGAAGCGCTGTGAATACTTTTATGATGCACTTTATATACCATGAAACAGACAATAAATAATACAGTTTCATATCTGAAAGAATGTTCTTGCAAACCCTGTTCTTTTCCACAGTCTGGTACTTTCTATACATGTTATCATAACACAGTTTTTCTACAATCTTATGAATAACTGATGATCTATCTGTATAAAATAAGCCCATTTGTACTGTGTAAAACATTTTTTATATCTTGACTAACAGAGTACAACAATGAATTGTTTTTAATGTACAAATCAATCTTCGTCCTTTTCAACGTACAACCGCTTGGAGAACTACGAATGAAGGAGTTTATTTGTACTTAATCAGGGACAATGCACAGAGAACATTAGTCTAAGAAAGAAGAGATGTCATGTGCCAGGTTATAGCAAAAAAATGCTAATTTCCACCTGCAGTCCCTAGACAGATGTTACAATTGCAAAAGGTCATGAACAAGGTCATGTAGCAAAAGGCTACATACAGTACCATAAATGGAAACATTATTTCACTCACATCAATAAAATCACTAAAAACACAAGTTAACAAAGGAGTGGTTACAGGACAACTCTGTAAGTGTCTTTAAGTGGCCCTGAGTTTAAAATTTAATTTTTCATCACTACACTTTGAGCAAAATTAGGGCTCTCGGCATATTGAGGCTGAAGAATAGCTTTTCAGTTATGCGGAGGGTCGTGTGTTACAGTTAATTCTCTTTTCTTTTTCAAAAGACTGTGTGTAAAAACAAAACTCTTCTTAGGACAATGACACCTTCAGCAGTGAATATTCCCACATTCATTGTATACAAAAAACTCTCATACCGTCTATTATTGAATAATCAGTAATGAAATTAACCTATTTTGTAATTTTGTTTATTGCAGGAGACACTGGCCACGTTTATTAAATGGGGCAAAGAGAACATAGATATTGTTCGTTCCTCAGGGGCGGTGTGCCATCAGGACCCCAGGTAGTGTGTGCCTTCTGCAAAAACAACCATTGCTTAATCTCATGGGTAGAGTTCATATGTAGTTCTTACTAAAAATTCATCCGTGGGGGGAAAAAAAGACACCACTAAAAGACAATCAGCAAGATTTTGAGGTAGTAAAACTTCTAGATACAGTAGTAGTTTTTTTTTGGTTTGGATATTTCTATATCTGTTTAATCTGTGCGTTCCAATGCCAAATTTAGTCTGTTATGTAGTAAAATTATACGAATAAATTATTTTCTGGCAAGTCTTTACACAATTTTTGGTTGTGGGGATTTTACTATTTAGCACCAAAAGCATTAGTGAGGTGTTGGACAGGAAAGCCTGGAATGTACTCGGCATTCCAGTGCATCCAACATAAAGGTGTTCATTGGGGTTGAAGTCAGGACTCTTTGCTGGCCACTCCACTTCTTCCACCCAGTTAACTGTAAACATTTACTACTTGTTTTTTTTTTGTTTTGTTCTGTTCCTCTGTCTGGTACGTTAAATGCTTTCTGGGATCAGGATGTGTCAGGAGCCTGCCTCCGCGGAGCCACATGTTTGGCCTGATGACATCACGCAGTGGCCGGTTAGTCATCTGAACTATTTCTTCAAAACTGTACATTTTATCCTGGTTAAAACAAGGTATTGTTTTAATGGTGACTCAGGAGTTGCTGCTTTGTGCTCGACCAAGGATGGGCAACTTTTATCGTGATGAGGGCCAACATTTTTTTTTTCCTCCCTCATACCAGGGGGACCGATAATTAATTATTAATCCAGATTTACACATTTGACATTATTTCTCAATTTACTCTTTAATGAGTGAACATGATGTACAAAATGACACAACGAGCTCATTAACTATATAACGTGCATTTATGCTCATTCAAATGGCCAACTTCGTTAGATGACAAGCAAATGTATACAGCTCAGCAAATTTACTACCTATGTGACCCTATTTTTGATTAGCGGGCAAGAGAGATTTCTCAAACTACCATCAGAGAACAGCTAAAAGTGCTATATAAAACAGTTATTAAAGGGAAGGTCCTGCCCACACACACCACCCCCCATCCCCCAACAAAAGAAAAAGAACATCTTCATCATTTACTAAGATTTTCTTTGTAACGATATATAGGTAAGCAAATGATAAAAGATTTTTAATTTTAGTGAACCTATCCCTTTTAAAAAGAAATGTACCCAAATGCATTAATTTATAGATCATTTCAGACAACATTCCTACTGCTAAATAGTCTTCATGGGAAACCTGTGGCTTCTCCTGCTGGTGTATATTTAAATCAATATCCAGTGCCCTTTTAAACTCATTAAAAATGTTCTCTGTTTCCCATCTTGCCTGAAGAAAAAAAAACAATTCTTTTCTTTTTACTCATTTTGTTAAACTTTCTCAATACCAAACAAGTTCTATATACAAAAGGTGACCAAAAAACCCCCATATCAGTATGTCGACTTTGAGTAGTAAGCTGTTAGCAGTTTTATAACGAAATGCATTATCACATCATTGAGTTTTTACTATGTCTATGAAAAGCAAACCGTTTGGCACTTTGGCAGATTAGCAGTGATCTCAGAAAAGCACTTGCTCATCAAACTGTGAAGGATTATAAGGCCATCTCCAAATAATCCAAAATTCCCCATTTTACAATGTGAGGAATTGTTTTTACTGAACATTGCAGTTCTGTGTGCTTTTCTGACTGCTGAATATCTGTTTCTCAGATATGTACAGACAGAGGAACATGGAACCACACTGGTTACCTGCATATGGACTGCACCATCAGGGGTCGTCCATGCTGCATCGGGACCCAAGGAAGGTAATGTATTCGGGTGTTGCATTATATTTTTTTGTATTATTTGGTTTTCTCATGTAAACTTTTTTACATTTATCTCGAAAGCAATTGTGAGTGACGGGTGATGGTTTGGGCTGCTCGTGTGTGCAGGTGTGAGATCGCCACGCGAGAGTACTGTGATTTCATGCACGGATACTTCCATGAAGAGGCCACACTCTGCTCTCAGGTAACACCCACTGGCTTTAATATTATTGATGGTAAATGAGATGCTCATGATTGTGTTGATGTTTATTAGCAGTGATCATCAATTTCAGCAGAAATCTTGGTTTACTCATTGGCCTGAAGTGTGTGTTTACAGTGTGGTAGGCCATGATGTTCTAATCGCTTTAACTGTAAACCCAGATGGCCATGAGGATACAGTGATTGCAGGATAAAATATCCTTTGATTAATGGTTGGAAGGTTGAATGTATAGGTGGATTTTCAAACGGATGCACGAAAGGAAAGATGATTGGGTGAATGCGTATTTGTTCAGATGGATTCTTGGATGGACACTTTGGTTCTATAATGCACACTATGATGGATGGATTCTTGGATATGCACTTAGAAATATGGATAGACGGATGCTCAAATGTATACGAATGATAGGTGGTGGGATGGATAGATTCATGCATGGGAAAAAAAAAGAGAAGCACTTAAGTGAGTGGACATGAACGTGCGTACGTATAAATCATGTATATGCATGTTTGACAGAAGTAACAATATAGGTGAATGGGGTCTTCATTTTTTTGTTTCCAGGTTGATCCCATGCAATATATTCTCGCTGTTCACTTTATTAGGAACACCTGTACACCTCATTTATGAAGTTCAGCTGATCGTGTGGTGGCAGTACAGTGCAGATCATGCAGATAAAGATCGAGCGCTCAATCAAACATTCGAATCAGGAAATGATGTGGACTTTAACCCTTGCATGGTTCATTGCAGGTTCATTGTCTGGATGAAGTCTGTGGCTTGCTGCCGTTTCTGAACCCGGACGTTCCGGACCAGTTCTATCGGCTCTGGCTCTCTCTGTTCCTCCATGCAGGGTATGAGTATCACCAAACTACAAAAAAGAGAAAATATCTTCGAGTGAATGTAGTAAAAAATCTAATATTCAAGTTTGTCACCTGATTAATTTACTATTTGTTCAATGTACATTAGAGGGGGTGTAAGGGTACGCAAAATTCTTTTGCTTGCCAATTATATTCAACAGTCCTCTTAAGACTAACAGCTTGAATAGCAGATGTGCACCATAGGAACAAATGGAGTCATCTGAAGACAGTCAACCCAAAACTATTTGTCAGAATATTACTGAAATATATGGCCCTGCGGTACTGTGGTATTGACCGGAGATCATGTGATCACACTAAAACATGGTATTTTATACGTGCCAGCCTCCTGCACTGCATGGTGTCCGTAGTCTTCCAGATGACGATACTGAGAGACCTGGAAAAACTCGCCGGCTGGGTGCGCATCTCGATCATCTACATCTTCAGCGGGATCACAGGAAACCTCGCCAGCGCTCTGTTCCTGCCGTACAAAGCAGAGGTGATGACCTCATTCTTACATTTTGAACCGTTCGTATTGCTGTAATCATAATTGAAGAGCAGCGTGTGAACGCAATATATCAAGCGCAATTTGGCATTCGGTGCATAGAAAACGAAAATCTAAAGCCTTCAGTTTCTTTCATTAACATCGTCCTCTATGTTCAATTTATTCCTTAGATTTGATGTTCAGATTTCTTTATTTTTAGACTAGTGCAAGAATGTGGCCAGTGATAGCAAATGTGGGAATGTATGTGTGGTAGGTTTCCTAAGAGGACTGTAATAAGATATTCTTTATTCCTTTTGTGCATTAGGTACAGTGTGTACAACTATGCTGGGGTTTTCTTTTTATAGAATTATTAAGTGTTCACATTATTTAGTCCTCACAAGAGTGCACCTCGTGCATGGTAATCCTGTTTATCTGTTAACCATCATGCTGATGGAAAGAAGCGTGGATTAGTAGCGTCCAGATGATTGGTGTTGAAAAGGTGTAATGCTGAGCATGCGAAGGCTAAAATAAGCTAAAGCCGGAAATGATGTCATTACACCGTTCTACATCCATTATGCATCTCTGTAGTAGAAATAACCCTATTTTCAGTCAACAGATTTACCAAGCATATTTAACGTCCGCATTTTCTTTGATCCAGAACATGAGATGCACAACATCGCTGTATCGTTTCTCGACATCCGAGTGCTCACGTGAGGTTGCCATTGAGTCGGATTACGCAGTTAGCACGGGCCGGATTAGCCTGGATGCACCCACTGAGATCCTCTTACTCTTGTATCTCAAGCAATTATGTGGTCATTAAAATGGAGCCTGGATGTACAGTATTCGTGGAACTGCTCGTGTGTTCTATTCCTTATGCCTGCAAAACTCTATTAAAGTGTAATGATGGACTTGTAGGGAAAATAAATCTGGACGATAGAATAGTTTTGCTTAAGCTTTATTTGAAACTACATAATATTCTCTATATAAAGTTAGCTATTTTCTATAATCGTACAATTTGAGATTGAGTAGATGGCCTCTGAAGCAAATATATGAAAATTAGCGCAGTTTTATAGGCCAAAAAAAAAACCATGAAGCCTGAAATGAGTATTTTGCACTTTATATCACAATAGCTGCTCACAGTATTTTGATTTTGTATTCATCTTATGATCGTTTATTTACTGGACAATAGAATGTGTTTTTTGAGTCCATGTTTCAAAAAAGAGAGATGAACATTCTTACTTCAGGCTCTATTCTTCTTGCGTTCATGTTCATGTGGTTTTATGTCTCTTCAGGCTTTAGCCATTTATCAAAGCATTGATGGTGTGAAGTGAAGGGAAGTGTCCAAGCACACTTTTCCAGTGTCTTCACCTCGCTTGCCCTTGTAGGAGGTGTCTAAAATGAATCGTCTGTCCAGCCATGCTGCCAGACTAATCTGGTCAAAGTGAAGAGATGTGGACTGTCCTTTTGAGTCAACAGCTTTCCACAATCTTAAGGCACTTCCAGGAACCGTCGCACGTTTTCCAACGTTCCGATGCGTCATGGAAATCCACCTTTGAATATGAAATTGTGCCAGTCCTGGTGAAAATTTAACCAGAAATTTCATCACCCAAGGGCTTTATTAGAAAAATAATGTTTTATTGAACAGAAGAAAGGGAAGTTGATTGGATAGACAAAAATATATGAACGATAACGAATCATCCCACGTTCTTCAACCGCATATGTACCTTTTCCTTTCCATCTTCATCCATTTGAGTCTTCCTTACAGTTATAAGTGTCTGCCAGCTGTTCTTCTTCTGGTATTTGGAGGTCAAAGGATAACAGGAGGAGATACAATAAAAAATGACATCTAAAGTGACCTATAATTTCTATATATGCTTTCTAGATAGGTCAAGGAAGAGAATTTCCTGATAAGTAAATATGAACCTAAAATTGACAACATTATCAGCAAAAACTCTTTATTTTAAACAGACAGAACAGGCATGATATAATATTCCCATAATTCCTTACAAATGGTTTGAAGGTGTGCTTTAAAGGCTCTTTAGGCACGGATTAAATTTTGCATTCGCTTTGGGGTTAAGGGGCCTCTCTCAGGGGCCCAGGAGTGAATTCTTCCACTTTGCAATTATTTAGAGCATTGCACCTACCTGCATAGGTTTTTTTTTCTGAGTTTCTGTATGTATGTTTCAAATGTTGGAAACCTGATCAAAAGGTTAGGAGTTCAAATCCAAGCATCACCAAGCCGCCGCTCTTGGGCCCTTGAGAAAGGCCCTTTAATCCTCTACTGCTCGGTTGTATAAATCAGATAGCTGTGAGTCACTCTAAATAAGAGCAAATGCTGTACATGTAAACGTAATGATAACAAAGTAGAAATAAGAGAAGCAACAAAATAAAGTATGGAACGAATAAACGCAGAACAGAGCGAAAGACAGAAAGGCTCATTAAAAAGCGCATGTAGGCTGAGCACAATAGCGTCACTAATGACGCGTTCGATAGGGCGAGCAAATAGATTCCGTTCACTGCAGATGATTTTATCTCATTTGCATGATTGCCACATTTGCTGATAATTAATTTTCAGTTCCTTTTCAACCCTGCCATTTTGGCTGGTTCTATTTTATATAATTGTGGCCCTTTGTGTACATTATATAAAAAAAAAAATAAAGCAAGAGGAAATTGGTCATTTGCTCAAACCCTGTTTACTAACAATAAAACAAAATTGCTCGGTTATTTGCGTCCTGTTTATCCAGACGTCAGAAGCGCACCTGTTTTTCGTGCCGCCCTGTGTTTACGTTGTCTGATGTAATAAATAACAGACCACTTTTTTTGCCAATTAACATTAAAAACATTAGCGACGTAAGCATGATGTCAGGGTTTGGCTTAAGAGTACGCATGCAGGATTCAGTTGCTAATGTTTGAGAAAAAAGGAGAGTAAAATTTAAAGAATGTGAGGAATAATTGAAAAAAGTTGTGATGGGTAGATTGAAGGAGGCGAGGGAGAACAGGAAGATTTGAAATAGGCATGAAAGCGAAGGGAAAATGAAGGAATTGTGGGAGGAGAGGTGAGGAAAGAGGAAGTTGGAAAGAGGTGAGAAAGAAGAAAGAATGAAAGACATTGAAGAAGGAGAGGAAATTACTTCGAGGTCTGGGAGGATAGGAAAATCTTAAAGAGAAGGATGCAAAAAGAAAATGGAAGGAGGGAAGGGAGAAGAACCACACTGAAATAGGTGAGGAAGCAAATGACAGAAGGTCAGAAGGTGAGGAAAGAAAAAAAGGTAAAAGAAGTGAGGACGCATATGAAGATTGAAAGGAAGAATTAATGGAAAAAAGAAGTTAAAAAGGAGATAAGGAACATGAGGATGACAAAAGAAAGTGATTAAGAAACAAAAAGCAGCATGGAAATGAAGGAGGGAAAGAAGAAATAATGGAGGATATATTGCAGAGAAAAAAACATGCAAAAGAAAGATATAAAAAAAAACCCAGAAGGAAATCATTTTGTTTCTCTGTTCGTTCTTCTGTAACGCAGGTGGGTCCAGCAGGATCTCAGTTCGGTCTGCTAGCATGCCTGTTCGTCGAGCTCTTTCAAGGCTGGCAGATGTTGGAGAAGCCGTGGAACGCCTTCCTCAAGCTGCTCGGCCTCGTCCTCTTCCTCTTCCTGTGTGGCCTGCTGCCGTGGATCGACAACATCGCCCACATCTTCGGCTTCCTCAGCGGCTTGCTGCTGTCCTTCGCCTTCCTACCGTACGTCACCTTTGGCACCTTCGACAAGTACCGCAAGCGTGTTCTCATCCTCCTGTCGCTGCTCGTGTACATCGGACTGTTCTCCTCGCTCATCGTCTGGTTCTACATCTACCCCATCAACTGGAATTGGCTCGAGTATCTCACCTGCATCCCTTTCACCAGCAAGTTCTGTGAGCGCTATGATAACGACCCCATTGGCCACTAACAAACTAGTCGCTACCGAGAATACAAACCCTGACCACTACGGCGTTAACCGTGCGGTGCGCTGGCGTACTCGTTGCCATGGTAGCCCAGCCGACGGTACTGCAAGGTGATGCATTTCTGGAAAGCGGACTTGCAGACGCTACAATGGTACTACTGCTAAAGTTTTGGTAATATCATTTACGCTACAGTTGCGATCTACAGCTTTGTTTTTTTTGGGGACTTCTACTGCAGGACTTCAATATTTATAGTCATGCACACATTTCTTATTGACACTACATCAGGGTATGTCTCACCTTGCCTTAAACTAGCATTTTATTGATTTGACATGCGGGTGCCATGGTTCCGGACTGTAAAACACTGTAGGGGATATGGAGTGCTGCGTTTTGTGTTTAGTAATACGCCAGCATTATTCAACCTAAACTCTATCCATCATATGGTAAGGTGGGAATCTTTTTCCGAGAAAGATATTTGTGGTAATTTGTTGCAAAAATTTTTTATAATAATCATTCCAGTACCACAAAACTCTGTTGCTCCATTGTTGCAAGGTCGATATGGATAAGATGTGCGGTGTTGCATTAATTAATCAGTCGCCTGCTGTATTTGCTGCTGGTCAGGAGGGATTCAGCGCCTACCCAAGGAACCCTCAGTGTAAAGAGGAAGCACAGGAATATGTTCCGGGTGGGATTGCAGTCTTATCTTTTACATATTAGAGCAATCTTTCTGTATCTGTTGTCATGGTGGGAGGAACCTTAAGAGCCTGGAAGCAACTCATGGTCATCTGGCGAACTCCACATAGGCACTAAGCTCAAGATCCAAGAAACCTGGGGGTTTCAAACTGGAAGCAAGAAGGTATACTTTTTTAATAGTACATAATTTGTATGTAGTAAACCTTTAAGACCTACTTTAGGGTGCAAGAGTGGTCCTTAAGGTCCAGTCATGTACCTGAAACCTCACTACATTTATGTTACTATTGCAAAGGATGTGACAAAATGTATACAAGATGCACCCTTGAGGATGCAACCAGAGCGACCAGGGAAGGTGCTGTTTAGTAGGATTTTGGAATTGATCCAAACAAGGTCCGATTCCGCTAAAAGTTTTCCATCCATCTGAGCATGATGCAAGAATGAGAGATCGATGGCTTGTGAGATTGATATAAAAATCACTGGCTGAAGCGCAGATCTAAACAAGGGTGAGGGAAAATGTGCAGCACGGTTATTCTTCGCCGGGTTCCTTTCCGTTTGTAACACGGAGATGTTGTTTACATATCATTCAGGGACTTAAAGCTTGTTTTCTGGCAGCCTGAAATTTCCACCAAGCTTTAGCTTAGGATCTAATCGTTGAATGATTGTAGAAAATAGATGGAATAATTGTTAACAGGAAATGACTTTATTGTATTTTGGAATCGAATCCAAAAAGGATCAATGTGACTGCAAAGTTAACTCCCAAAAATCTCTTTCTAAAGTATATTTAAGAGTATAACCCAGGAGCTTTGGGGTTAAAGGGACTTGCTCAGGGGCCAAGGAGGATCAGCCTGGCTTTCGCTCTGCCATTATTTATGGAGCATTTTCTGTTATGTAAGAGTGAATTGAAAACGTGCTGTGATTATGCACATATGTCTGGTGTAGGCAGAGACCTCTGAGTATGTTTAAACCCTATGGTGTTGCAGTTTAAGATTTCATATTTTTACACACGCAAATCAGCAGCTGTCTTTTTACGCCGTCAAGTAAACAGGTTAACGTTGTTGAGTGAGGAAAAAGCCCATGCAGTACATTTTCAGTGGTTAGAGATTAGGTTGGGAGTATCTCTCAAATACATCTGTAACTGTCCATGTTTAACTCTAAAGACACTGGGGGTTACTACAGTTGCTACTACAACTACAGCAACTTTGCCTATGAGTCACTTGGGACTAGGAATTGCACAGACCTTCCCACTGATCGAGTTTATTATGTATACTATATGGCCAAAGGTTTGCACAGGTCTGAGCAGCACGCTAGTGCTTGCAAAGATTTTCCACTGGTGGCAATTTTGGGATTGAGATCTTGGCTCTGTGCTCGACACCCGACTTTCACTACAACTCTTGGCAAACTTGTCTCCATGGATCTCACTTAGATTTTTGATCAAGAGAAATCTTATCAGCACAACGTACAATATGCATCCTGGATACTTGTGCGCTTCCAACTTTGTGGCAACGGTATGGGAAGCCATAATGGTCAAGTAGCCACAAACCTTTAATTATGTAGTAAACTTCTTTCAATTCGGATCGCAATGTTGCCAACACGGTTTTTTAAAAAGGTCTCAAAGACTTTTATAAAAGTTGCCTTTAGACGAAAAAGAAATGTAGAATGACTTGTAGCTAATGGGAACTTATTAGCATAATGGTGTAATGAACTGCCAACAGTGGTGTACAGATGTACCATAATAAAATGGTCATATTACAGGTTCCTCAGGTTTTTATATCATAGTTATGTTTGACAAAAAAGGCCATATATTTATGTCTTCACTGGATGACTTTTTATACAGGAAGGACCCCCCCCTTCATGACCAATTCATTAGCCGTCATAGTTTCAAACACTCAGTGACTACGAGATGTCTGTTTACTCAATAGTTCCCGAGCTTCTCAAAGTGGAGGTAGTTATAACTCCTTAAAATATTCCCTATGATAGTGTTTTGCCAGAATTTGCTTTAAATTGCTTTATAGTCAGGTTTATATTAAAAGTCGCATGCTCTAATTTTGGGGGTTTTTTTTATTAAAAGGAGAAGTTTATTTAGTCTTCCGTGTTAGCTTTTCTGACACGACTTCAGCACAGGGGGTGTTGCCTTTGAGGGAAACAAGAAGAAAAGGTAACTATTCGTAGCTGTTAAAACCGCAATCGTCAACAAGAACTTGTTTCACAGACGTTCCTCAATATTAAATTGGTAAAATTTGACCCCTTGTTGATTTGAATTGAATGAAAATATGTTAGCATCAGCAAATTGCTACGGAATAAATTTGCTGAACATTGTAGGATGTGTTCAAGGAAAAGGATCTACCACCAACAGGGATGTACCACCGTATGATCATTATCCTAATACTACAACCAATTTAATTCTTAACGTGTTCATCATGCATTTTTATTGCCATTTCGTTGAACGGTTCCTTTCTCATAATGAGGATTATTAATGATATCGTGTGCTGTTCTTAACTCTTAACGTAACTCCTTTAAATATAAAATTGAGTCACCGTAGGTTTTTACAAATATTAGCTGAGGTTTCGACTGTCCAGCATTCTCACTCATGTCTGGTGATGAGACGCTACGGCCTTGGAATTATTGAGGCCTGGCTTATATAGAGAGAAGAGAGCCAACGACTGAAATAGATTGTCTGTCTGTGATGATCTCAAGACGACAGGCTTTGATTAGTCACGTTGAATCACCAGCGCAGTGCAGCAAAGCTGGTTTACAGAACTGACGACAGGAGACACGCTGCGAACGCCTCGTTGCTGTTTGGCCGCCACGCACGGCAATGTAGATGAGAACTCGATGTTCCAACCTGTGTCATACAGGTTACTGTTTGAAACGCGCCATATAATGGTACATCCTGTTTGGGGCAACACTTGATTTTCTGGGTGGACTCGAGAGTTTACATAACTGTTTTTCAAATAACTCGAATGTATTGTTTTATAAGTGTACTATCACTTTTGTATATTTAAAAAAATCAAACCTCCATTACAGTTCTGGTTTGAAATCAATTTTTTTTTAATGAAATTGTACTGTGCCTTATTAAAAATCTAAATAAAAAAGGAGTGGAGGATCTTTACAGTTATTTTAGAAATGAAATGTTATGTGGTGTGTTTATATGTACCAGACCAAAACTTGTGTACTTGATTAACTGATTCATGTATTTACTCTGTTATATTTATATGAACAATCGAGCATTAAATTTTTGTAAACATTTAAATATGCCCCTATTTTTTGGATTTTACATACAACACCAATTTCAAGTTGGGGCGCTGTGTAAACTTTACATTGTCGAATGTAAATAAAAGCAATGCAATGATTTGCAAATCGTATGAACCCATATTTTATCCACAGTGCAATATAGAAGACATATAAAATGTTTAAACTGAGGAAATGTACCAATTTAAGAAAAGAAATAGGGTATTTTAGAATCTGATGGCTGCAACACTTCTAAAAAAAAAATTGGGACAGGCTAACAAAAGTCTGAAAAAAGTAAGTGTTATTAAAATGAAGCATTTGGAAAAACATTTTGCAACTAATTAGGTTAATTGACAACAGGTCAGTAAGATGATTGAGCCTAAATAGTGTTTCTAAGAGGAGCAGAGTGTCACCAAAGACTTTTCCAAATTGTGGAAAGATTTCGAATAATGTTTAACATTCAACTGTTTCGCAGTATTATCATTTACAGTACATAATATCAAACGTCTCAAAGAATGTGACAGGCGAAAATCGATATTGGACGCCATGATCTTCAGGCCCTTAGACAGCAGTGCTTTTAAAGGCTCAACAACTTGGGAAATCATTGTCCGTTAACTAAGTTTGCCAAGTCATCCAGAAATACAGGTTAAATCTCTATCATGCAAAGAAGAAGGCATGTGTGAAAATGATCCAGAAACGCTGCCATACTCAACCAAAGCTCATTTTAAATTGTACTGATTTAAAGTGGAAAACTGTTCTGTGGTCAGACGAATCAAAATTTATTTTTGGAAACCATGCCATCCAGACTAAAGAGGAGTGGGACCATTTTGCTTCTTATAAGCACTCGATCATATGGACTGCGAAATGATAAGCCTTGCAAATTTGGAAAGGCTCCATCAATGCCGAACGGTATATACAGGTTTTAGAGCAAAAATTTTTTTTTTTCAGGGAAGGCCTTGCATGTTTGAACTGCATACGGCATCTATTACAATAGCATGACTTCATAGTAGAAGAGTCCAGGTGCTGAACTGGCCTGCCTGCAGTCCAGACCTTTTAACATTTGAATACATTTGGTGCATCATAAAAAACACAACAAAGAACACCCAGAACATTCGCGCAGATACAATGTTGTATCAGACGCATTTGGGACAACATTCTTATCCCAAAAACCTCAGCAACTGGTCTCCTCAGTTCCCAGATGTATACGGACAGAAGACATGATGTTACACAGTGGTAAACATTAGCCTGTTCTAGGTTTTTTTTTTTTATTTGTTGCAGCCATCAAATTTAAAATGACCTTATTTTTTACTTAAAATGATATATATTCTCAGTTTAAACATATGCTTTTTTGTTTTATTGTGAATATGGCTTTAGTAGATTTGCAATATCATTTCATTCTTTCTTAATGTTTTTGGAATTGGGCTTGTATTGCACATTAATACAGTATTATATAGTATGCAGTTGGGAAATCTTGAGCTGGGAAAAAATGTTTTTTGGTAAGTGTTATGACATCACAAGTTTTAAGAGCCAATCACATTGCAGTAGGCAAATGAAGGCAATGAGACACTTGATGTTAGTATGAGTACGTTAGTGTAGAGTTGTGTACGTTTTTATTTGGATGTTCTCTATGTGCTTATGTTCAATATGGGGGGGGGGGGGGTTCTATTCTACAGTATGAAAAATAGTGAAGCAAAAATAATGATTTTTTTTTTCTTTATTATTTCTCTATTTACAAAACATGTACAAAATCATAGATGTCTTGATTCAAGACTCCACAGAGGCAAAGGTGTTGGATGTTTACCACAAAAGACAAATTACAGATTCCATGAATGAGGTTTTAGTAAGCTTACTTGGACCAATGTGGGCTGAAATGCTCCCTAAGGCAGAGCAAACTACATCTACTTGAGCTTAATATGACAGAGAACGACCAGTATTAACATATCCTGACTTAGCAATTTTTCGGTTAACTTAGGAAGCGATATCTTTCTTAGATTTCCTCTTAGCTTTGAGGATCTTAGCCAGTTCCTCAGGATCTAAAAATACCTGTCACCTAACAGGATTTGGAACCTGTCCATGTGTTGTCCTTAGTGAACTTGTGCTACTTGTTCTCGGTCTCTGATTAGTTACAAAGAGAGCACAGTAACAGGGTGTCAAGTCAATGCTGCTTTAATACTTCGCCAGAAACAATCTTGAGAAACCACGAGACACTTAACAACACTCAAGGCTGAAATATCACTAAAGCTAAATGACCAAGGACGAATGACATAACAATAGTGATATGACGATAATTTGTGAATTTTTTTTTGTTTTCCTCTTTACCACCGTTGCCTCCTTTCAGACAATGAACAGATTGTAAAAAAAAATTATAGAAAAATAAATTAAAAGTGCTCACATGTAAAGAACGAAACAACATTTTCAAGATGTAACAAAATATAACATTGACATTAAAATGCATCATGACCTCAGCTGATATGAAGGTGAAAATCTGAAGGATTTCTTTCTTTCTTTTTCTCCTTTTCTTTTTATTAGTGCACAAACTGATGCTGGTTAATACTGGTTAAAACCTTAGCATCCGCTGTTGCGGCGCATGAAGGCGTGGCCCCGCACGGCGTACTGCATCTCGGTGAAGGTCAGCGGCCCCACTGTGATCTCACATGGGCCCTGGACCTTGAAGCCGGACTTCTGGTAGAAGGGCACGAGGAAATCCTCGCACATGAGAACGGCACGGCGCACGTATGGCAGACATCGCAGGTACTGCAAGTAGCGCCACATCAGGATGGACCCTCGGCCCTGCTGCCGGAAGGTACGATGTACCGCCAGAACGTGGATATGGACCGTGGTGCCCTGAGGTTTGTGAAGCGTCAAAGCTTCCTGTATGGAAACAAAAGGGGATTGAAGTGTTACTTCCTGAAATGGTCTCAAGATGAAGGCAGGACACTTGACCTTTGGGTGGTAAGTACAAGAAGTCATTTCACGGCTTGTCAAAAAATCAGAAAACAGAGAGACGCAGAGAGACGTTTCCAATGGAAATCCTTCCCCATGTCAATGATTAGCTTTGTTAAATAAAGCTTTTTTATGCAAATGTCCCTGTGAAACCCTGAACCCTATAAAGGTTCCTTCTGCAAAACAATCCATTTTAGTTACGCCTTGAAAAACCTGATAAAAAATCAGACAGGATTTTATTTATTATTTATTATTTATATGTAGGATACTTCACTGATATTGTTTACTCTCATTTTGCAAGCTCCAGGCTTGCAAAACCTTTCCTAATATTCCGATTACCGAACTGCTGCAATTGCTATATGTGGAGAAAAGGGTTCCTGTAGAAATCCCTGCAAATAAATCTAAAGATTGTCCTATTATGAAATGTTATGCACACCTGGGACATTTTGTTTTTCTTCCCAGAGCAATCTGGCCTAATTAGTCATTATTCTGAAGTGTTTTGTTAACTTTGTTTGTTATATGTTTATTCATTCCAAGTCATTTGTCTTCTGTACAAACATTGTATCTTTAACTTTTTGTTCAGGCTACTATAAATCTGCTTATAAATCTTGCACACCTTTAAAAACACCAGTAATCTACTCTTAGACAGATTGAAAAAATGTCTGTCTGTCTGTATGTGCTTTATAAACTCAACTGTATAATTTAGTGTCCCTTATTGGGGACAACAGAAGTTTGAATTAGTGCCTGTATCAGTTGTGCACTTGCAGTGACACTGTGGTCATATCTGCTTTTTTTGCTGTTTCTTTACTTACATGTACTTATATGTCCTTTCTCAACCACAGTGCTGGCTGTCAATTGTTATATCATTCTGAGATGTTTGAATGTTTCTTGCTGTTGTGTCAGTGTGCACTCACTGCAGCGAGACGCTCCTGGTCCCACAAAGAACCGATGATGAAGGCGACAAGCCTGCCTTCCACAAACCAGCCGAGAGACAGCTCGGGGCAGAGGGTGAGGAAGTGACGCACCTCATCCAGGTGGAGTGGACATTCGCCAGATACAGAGATGAATGCTGAGAAAAGCACATGGATTAATTAGGTACTAATTCTTATAACCTTAAATGTTCAATGTATAAATATATACTTATGCATTCAGTAATAATTGCTTAATATACAGGTATATTACAGCAACATACATCATAGTTTTTGGAGCAATAAATGTGCTTTTCTTTTTTACAAAAAACTATTTCTGTGTACTTTTGACTGAATTTTTAGTTTAAGTCTGGCTAATAGGATACACGTTTGTTTGTATGAATACTTTATACATTTAATGACAAGTGTAATGCATTTCTTATCTTTTGCATGCTTGTATGTGTTGTTGAGTGTTTTTTCCCTTCTAAAATAACACTCAACAACAACAACAACAACAACAAAAAAGTAAATATAAAGCCAGCATGGAGAGATGTGGAAAGTGTGGTGTGTGGCTCACCCTCTTTCTCGATCTCGAACACACTGATCGCGTCCTCGGTGTTGAGGGAGCGGAACTCGCTGGCCGGTAGAGTGTGACGCCGCTGTCGCGCGATCGACACGGGCGCGTGCAGGGGTTTGAAGAACGGCAGCGCGCTCACCGTGGACATGCTTCCACTTCAAGTGTCCGGCAAACCTACTACTTCTAATGATTACTTTACACAAGCGTGTGTACCAGACGTGTATTTTTTTTTTCTTGTGTCGTATCGAATGGTATCGTAAGGTATCGTGTTGCGTTCAACAGCACGAGCGCGTAATGCGTGCGCGTGCAGAAAGTGAGCTGCGGTGCGGCGCGTGAGCGCACTTTTATAGCCTCAGCCCGCTTAAAGCGCCGTTTAGTCACCGATAATAGGCAGCTTACTGTCGCATTGTGCATTTTAATTCCCTGCATAATGTTTCAAGCTGCAATTAAAACGGAATAACCGAACAAGCAATGCTTTCTCTCTCTTTCTCTCTATCTCACTGATTGCATGCAGATAGCATTCATTATTAGAGTGCTAATTAGTGATATACTAACATGAACACATAAAATGTGATGGAAGGCCAAATTGCAAAAGGTTGGACACTTTTCTGGCTTTTTTTTTCTTTTGCAGCTTTTATACTGTTAAAACACATCCCCCAAAATATCATACAGATCATAATCCTCAAAGTGTTGGTTTATATCATACAAAGAAAACCATTGGTCACAATATTAACTATTTTCATTCAATTATTATATCTACAAGTTGAAGACTGAACACATTAATATGGTAAAAGGATTATTTTCAAAATCTTACCCAAAGTACTTAACATTTTTTTTATACTTTATTGATCCTGTGAGGAAAATTATTGTTGTCGGACAATAATTTGATAATAATTACATTATATGAATTAATTAATTCATATATGATTATATGAATTATAAGGCCAATAATGAAATGATTTAGTGTTGGCCTAAACATAATGCATAGGAAAAAAAATCTGCACTTATGTTGCTTATTAATATAAATGCAATTATTCAATAATCAAATAGATGAAAACCAATACAATGCAAGCAAAATTGTATCATTTAGCTCTTGCAGTTGCATGATATATAGAATATAATATGGGTCTATATTCATCTTTATATGAACAGTATAGAAGCAAACAAATTCTGAGTAATCAGCATGCATATATGCATACATAATTTAATGCACAATAAATAGTGCATAATTCAAAAAGTGGTATAATATTTTAGTTATCAGTATCAGTCACTATTCTTTATTTCACTTGTTTTTAAAACCAATACGAGCATTTAATCTGAACTATTCTGTGAAAAATGTGTTGTAATTATAACATTTTACACATCTGTACATGATTTAAACTGCTGGTATGGTTGATTTATTTTACAATAGTACATCTTGTGTTTTTTTCTTGACCTGATTTTAAGAATAAAGATCAGGAAGGTGCTTGGTGGCTGATAAAGTCTATACAGACAAGGAAGAACTGGCTAAAATATTCTAGTCAGGGTTCAGGGTTATATGCAAGTTCTTTTATTTTCAAGATCAGTGCTATAGGGGCTTCTATGCTATGTGCTCATTGTGCTCATACTTTCTGGATGCACTGTATATAGATGAGGCATAACATTATGACAACTGGCTGGTGAATACCACTGATTATCTCTCCACCATGGCACCTGTTAGTGGGTGGGATATATAAGACAGCAATTGAATATTTTGTCCTCAATCTTGATGTGTTAGAAGCAGGAAAATGGGCAAGCACACCTTTGGCTTCAAATCTTAAAAATGTTGACAATATCTGGTATTTCTATATTTTGTCAAATTTGGATGAATGATCCAAAATTCACTCACCAATAGGTGGCGGTAAAACATCAATATTCGCCACTGTCTTCTTCAGTTACGTCACGGAAACATACAAATGAACAGGCTTAAAATGTAAACATAATAAAAGCTGCAAATTATAAAAACATTTGCTTGTTATTACAGAAAAAAATGTGTTACATGCTTTTTGGCCTAGAACATGTATGCTGAGCTTGACAAAAGTGAGTCCACCCTTCACATCTCAGGAACCATTTTAGTATATCTTCTCAATGGACAAAACTATAGAAATGAAGCTTAGATCTATTTTAGAGTAGTCAATGTGCAGCTTGTATAGCAGTGTAAATTTACTGTCCTCTGAAAACAACTTAACTTACAGCCAATGATGTCCAAATAGCTGGCAACAAAAGTGAATACACCCTAAGTGATAACAGCTGTACGTCATGTAACCATGCAAAGCCACACCATACAAATGTGTGTATCTTCTATTAGAGCAGTAAAAATGTGGTCCCTAACCCTAAACCTCTCTGAGGATTTGAGAATTAGAATTGTTGCTCTACACAAAGATGGCTGAAGCTGTAAGATGATCAGTAACACCCTGAAACTAAGTTACAGTACAGTGACCAGAGCCATACAGATGTTTTCCAAGATGGGTTCTTCAAAGAAGCTGAAACTCTAGATTCTAGAGTACTAGTGTAGATTTATTCATTGAAAGAGACTCAAAGTACTTTTGTACGTCTCTCAGGGCTTCTGCTAAATGCCGCAAATGTAAATGTACTGTATTAAGTGTACACTTCTGGCTGTCTCTGCACTCGGGGCAACCAGGAGATACACACACACACACACACACACAGTCTCGCTCTCCACGCCTGGAAACGCTAATGGAGCGCCATGGTGATTCTGGGGGAGGCGCCCAACCCAACATCACATGAGCGTTTGCAGGTGAGCAGCATGCTGCTGTGGGACACTGCTGCACTACAGCTGTACAGAGGGAACCATGAGCGTCTCCGCAGTCACCTTCGCCAAGGACTTCACGGCGGTTTGTATCGCGGCTGCTGTTTCAGAAACCGCCGTAGCTCCACTCGAGAGGGTCAAACTGCTCCTTCAGGTGAGTGAGCGAACGACGTGGCAGAGCGCCACCCTGAACTCATAAACCTTAAACCAGTAGTCATGTGCCCTCGCGTGGGTGGTGTCTTCCTCCCCATACTGGGGACTATAACATGATCGCCTGGATCAAAGGTGTTTGTTAGCATGAATCATCCAAAGATGTTCTGCCAAGACCTGGAAGTAGCTCATGATTTCTGTGTTGTTCTGATTCTATAGAGCAGAGATGCCTAAACTGGGGGACATGTCGAATTTGTGAAGAAGAATTGAAAAAGGGGAAAATGACATTGGGGAAAAACTTGAAAAATAAGAACCAGCTATCATTCTTTCATTAAAGGCCAATGAACATCTGTATTAGGCATTGAATTCAACTGTACAATAAATAGGATTGTGTCTCACTATAAGTGTCACTGAGAACCAGAAGCAGATTACAGAGCCATGTTTTTATTTATTTATTTAATCTTAAATATTATGTAATCAAGTTTTTGAAGTTTTGAAGTGCCGATTTTTGGCACTTCATAGGAAAAACTGGCACCTCTGATATGGATTAACACAAGACTTTGTTTCTAGATATACATTGATATACTAGAGGTTGATCAAATTGAGTGTATCTAGTATTCTGTATGTTCAGGTTACAGGTAAAGAAATCCATTAATTATTTCATATCGGTTGCAAAAAAAACATCCATTTGGTAAGCAGGATTTAAAATCCCCCAAAGAAATCAGTTCCTATATTCACTGTAAGGTTATATCAACTGTAAATATTCATAAACTCGCCTGCTTCAATGTTTCACTCTCTTTTTGAAGGTAATACTACAGGAAGGCAGAAAGTCATCTTTCCTATCATATGGTGGAAAATGTACTGAACATCACAAACAGCTGAGGAACAACCTATTTTTTGAATCCATTCATTATTAGACTTAAAATCCCAGTGAATGAGTTGTTACAATGCAAACAATGTTATATTATAATACATTAATATAAATCTGTGATTTGTACGATTATATTATTATATTCCTGTCAGAGCTGCTGTTTCAGACACTCATTTAATCAGATGAGAGAATTCAACAACAACAACAATAACAAAAAATTCAATATACAGACAATTCACACAATATGCCCTTTAACCAGTTATCTTTAGTCTGGTTCTGGATCACTTACTGGGCAATGCAATGAACATAATGTTCATCCTTTTCAAGCACATTTTCCATAGTCAGATCTTCATATACAGGCATTTCTACCAGTCATATTTTTTAAATGAAGAGCAGTTACCTACTTTTGACCTAACTTTTGATACCAAGATATCCAAGAGGCATATTGTTTATAGGTTACAGTGCTGATATGTATGCCAATGAATTTATATGTATATGAGTAAGTGCGAGGAAATGAAACTTTGCTGACATGAAAAATACTGTACCGTGTTTACATATAAACACTGTGGCTTAGCAGATAACCTTTCATAAAGAAGCCTATAACCTAGTTCAAGCCAAAACTTTGTTCCGCCTTATGGCCAACTTTTGCACAAACATTGTAACTCCAAAATATCCATAAATGAATTGTCAAATATTATACAACTAAACTGTTTGAAAACTAAACGTATTTTTGTTTTAATTATGATAATTGCTTCAGCGTGTAACATGATGCTAACTAAAAAGCTGCACATGCCCAGAACCTATTCAGTTCTAGGATAATGTATAGTTTAGATATCCTATCTAAGCTACCCTGTATCAGTGACAGGAATTAATGTTTTATTCAGTTTGTAAAGTTGTTTACACTTCCTAACTTAGTCACCGTTCATACCAGCAGGTTACTAGATCAGTTTACTGTGTCTCATCAAATACCAGAATTGTAACAGGAAGGCTAGTGTGATATACACATTTACATGTGTAACACAAGGCTCATATGCACCTGCACAACCAGTCTGGTGAATTACATTGTGATTGTAGACCTTTACAATAACAAACGTTTTTATACTTTTAGTGGCCTTCCAAAGCACCATCTGCAGTAATAATGTGTATCTTTAGACTGTGTATATGAGGCCATCCACACTAGCAGAATGTGGTTTCCAAGTGATGAGGGCTGGTTACAAACTTGCCTTTCTTCCTGATAATTATGACAGAAATTTGCTTATAGAAAAAGGCAATATGTCTGACTTTGTAGATATACTGTATATGGGATAAAAATATATTTGTACATTAGATTGTATAGTTGGATAACAAATCTGATCTGGAGTCAGTCCATGGATTTGGACCTCCAACTCAGTTTGCATGGGAAAATGTTATTTCTGCCAATGTAGCCAATATACTTATTTTGAAATTAGCTATCAAAAAACAAGTGATCATGTAAAAATGTTTAAAATCATTAAAAAAAAATTTTTTTATCTTTTATTTTTATTTTAGATCATTCATTTATTCATCATTACTCAATTTTAGCTGCTAGTATATTTGAAGACTATTATAGAAACACTGCACTTGAGACTGGAATATATCGTTGATGGGACTCCAGTTATCCTTAATTTTTTTTTTTAATCCTTCCATCATTTTCTGCTACTGAAAGCACAGATGTTTAAAAGATGTCTAAAGATCTAACTTCAGAATTCTGAAATCTACCCGTAGGTACAACATGCCAGCAAGCACATCGTTACAGAGAAGCGCTACAAGGGCTTCATGGACTGCATTATTCGCATCCCCAGAGAGCAAGGCGTCCTCTCGTACTGGCGAGGCAACCTGGCCAACGTGATCCGATACATTCCCACACAGGCTCTGAACTTCACTTTTAAGGATAGGTACAAAAAGTTATTCCTGGATGGAGTGGACCAGAGCACGCAGTTTTGGCGGTACTTTGCTGGTAACCTGGCATCAGGGGGTGCTGCTGGGGCCACATCTCTTTGTGTTGTCTACCCACTAGACTTTGCTCGCACTCGTCTGGCAGCAGACATCGGAAAGGCGAAAGCGGAGAGGGAATTCACCGGTCTGAGGGACTGTTTTGGGAAAATACTCAAAGCTGATGGACCAGGAGGCCTTTACAGTGGTTTTAGTGTGTCTGTGCAGGGCATCATTATCTACAGGGCCGCTTACTTTGGCATCTACGACACTGTCAAGAGTGAGAGCACATTTTTACCATTTGGATTGTTAAAGCCTGTGTGCCTTATTCACATTTGGTGACTAAAGTTCAAACGTTTTATAATATATTTACATGGGGAAAATTACCAAAAGTTACCAAATTACAAGCAAGTCTGGTTTCAGGGCCCTCATTCAGATTGTACAAATTACCTGTGTGTGGTTCATGTTCTCGAGGTTGCCAGGTTGAGTATATGCATCTAGCTTTTCCAACGTTCCACTTTTACCGGCAAGCACTTTAAAACTGATAAGGGGTCAGAGATCGAACATAGGGACATACATTGGAAATAGCATTTCCTCTCTCTACTTTCAAATCGATTGTAAAATAGAAACAATTTAAAAATGAAAAAATGTCTAAAGGTTTGTGGCCAACTGCTCATTAAACCCATACGTGGTAAGCATTGAAATGAATATTTATGATGAGTCTAGTATACCGACCATTTACTACTGCATTTAAATTTTTATTTGTAATCCTTAGTTACTGAATTTTGTATCATCTTAACTAAACAGTGTAGTTTCCACCCTCATTATTCATCATATTATAAAATAGCATGTGACCCTTGATATACAAAATAATTTATTTATTTAATGAATAGTGTCTCGATAGTTAGTTTTGCTCATATAAAATGTATCCATCCATTGTACAGGTACATTTCCAGATCCTGAGAATATCCACTTTGCCATGACCTGGATGATCGCACAGAGCGTAACTACACTTGCCGGATTTATCTCTTACCCATTCGATACAGTGCGTCGTCGCATGATGATGCAGTCAGGACTTAAAGGGGGTAAGTCAACTAGTAGTAGTCAGTATTTGGTTACATTACATTTACATTTACATTTGTGGCATATGGCAGACGTCCTTGTCCAGAGCGACGTACAAAGTGCTCTGAGTCTCTAGCAATGAAAAATCTACACTGGTAAGCTAAATTACAAACTTAAGATAAATCAGACTACAACTCTTGATTTTTACAAAGCAAAATTGGAAAGGGCTATTTTGACATTCCACCACCTCGGTGTCAACACAGAGGAAAAACATTGAATACTTTACCTTTAAACTGAGAGAAGGTGGTACCAGTAAAACAGTGCTGGAGGATCTCAGACAGTATGGTGCAGTGTGAGGTGTGATGAGGTCTCTGAGGTAATATGGTGCTGATCAATTTTTGGCCTTGTAGGCAAGCATCAGTGTTTAGAATCTTATACATGCAGTTACTGGAAGCTAGTGGAGGGAGCGCAGCAGTGGGGTGGTGTGAGAGAACATGGGCAGCTTGAACACAAGCTTCATCTTGGATCATTTGCAGTGGACGAATAGTGTTCAGAGGAAGACCTAGCAGCAGAGAGTTGCAGTAGTCCAGTCTCGAAATGACAAGAGACTGAACAAGCACCTGGGCAGCCTGTGTGGACAGAAATGGTTAAATCCTTCGGATGTTGTTAAGAACGAGTCACATTAGCAACATGTGAGGAGAAGGGACAGTTGATTATTCATAGTTACCCCAAGGTTGCAAGCAGTACTGAACAAAAGTATTGGGACACCTGACCTTTTCTGCCATTATGTGGTTCTTCTCCAAAGCTGGAGGCACACGATCTTTGGATGCAGTATAATAAAATTATGCATTCATTTCAACTTGGAAACCAAAACCAGCTCCATGAAGATATGGTTTACATTGTTTGGAGGGGAAGATCTAAAATGGCCTGATAGAGAGCTCTGATCTCAACCCTACTGAACACCTTTGGAAAGATTTGGAACACTGACTGAACCTTAGGCCTCCTCACCTACATCAGTACCTGACACCCTTGTGGTTCACAAGTGCATTACAAAATCTAATGAAACATCTTTACAAAAAGTAGAGGGGTTGCCAGGTGAAGTCAAGTTTATTTCTATAGCGCTTTTTACAACAGGCATTGTCTCAAAGCAGCTTTACAGAATTTTAAGAGTTAAAGTGAATGGTGTTCATTTATCCCTGATGAGCAGCCATGGTGACTGTGGCAAGTAAAAATTTCTTTAGATGTTATGAGGAATAAGCCTTGAAAGGAACCAGACTCAAAAGGGGAACCCATCCTCATTTGGGTGACATCAAGAGTGTGATCATAATTCACAAACAATACAGACAATACTTGAAGAGTAACACTTAAGAGAGAGAACCAATATACGCCCTGGAATGTAAGATTGTGACTAATGTCCTTTCTACTGTATTTTACAGTCATTTTTGTTTATAGAACTAGGAGCTACTGAGCAACTCATATAATAGCTCAACATTTGCAATTCTCATAGATCCAACACTTCTCAAAGCCAGAGCCTTAAAACACTCAAGGAGATCCAGTGTCCAAACTCCACATGAAGTGGGATCCAATTGGCACTGGTACGTCTCTAGATGGTTCGGGATGTTTGCGGGGTTGCCATCTACTTCATTAAAGGTCCACAATCTTTAAAAGGTGGGACGTGACTGGGGCTGGAGCAACCTTAGGATGCCAATATAGCATGTGTATATACAATATCTCACAAAAGTGAGTACGCCCCTCACATTTTAGCAACCATTTTAGTAATACTTCTAAAGGGACAATGCTATAGAACTGAAACCTGATATATTTGGAGGTGTCAGTGTGCAGCTTGTACAGCAGTACAGATTTACTGTCCTCTGAAAACAACTCAACATACAGCCATTACTGTCAAAATAGCTGACAACAAAGGTGAGTACACAGTAAGAGATAACAGCTGTATGCCATTTAGCTATGCAAAGCCACATGTCCTATTCATCATGTTTGTGTTTTTGTCTGCTTGGCAGGACCATACCAATTTGTGTATCTTGTATTAAAGCAGTTAAAATTTGGTGCTTTGAGTAAAATTCTCTCATACCGACCACTGGATGTTCAACACTGGATGCCATGTTGAACGTCCAGTGGTCGGTATGAGAGAATTGTTCAAAGTTCATTGTGAATGACATTTGTTTTCTTCAGTATGGAAATAACTACACAATTAGAGCTGTTTTAAGTTGATCACTGTGTTTTATATTGGTGTGCAGACATGTTGCTTTTTTGTTATTGCAGCTGACGTCATTTACACGGGTACAGTGCAATGCTGGAAGAAGATTGCTCGAGATGAAGGGGTCCACGCTTTCTATAAGGGAACTTGGTCAAATATTCTCAGAAGCATGGGAGGTGCCTTGGTGTTAGTGTTTTATGATGAGATAAGGAAAATCATATGAACATCCACCTGCTGACATCAGCAGGAATGAAAAAGTGCTGTGAAGTAAAAGCCAAAGTCAACTTAATCATAAACCATTTTGAAATGAAGTAGCGAGCTTTTCTGTGCTACCTCATGTACAGAAAGGGGCTTCATTGTGTGTGTGTGTGTGTGTGTGTGTGTGTGTGTGTGTGTGTGTGTGTGTGTGTGTGTGTGTGTGTTTTAATATAGCAAACTCTAAGAATGCTGTCTTATTGCGATTATAAATGTCTGTACTCCAATTTAATTTGACAGTTTTTCATGTAAAACCCACAGTGGTCACTGAAATCATTTAAAACTGACAAAAGTTATAAAACTGTGACTAAAAATTTTAATCAGACATTGCTTTTGAATTGTGGTTCAACAGAAGCATTTAAAAAAAACAAACTAATAAAACTGGCCTGGACAAAATTGGTGGTACTCGTAATTTAATATCTTCTCTGCAGTCGAGCAATAATCTCTGATATCAAGCAATTTCTGTAACTTCCGATGTGGATGAGGCACCTGTCCACAGGTATTTTGGCCCAATCCTTGTGAGCAAACTGTTACAGCTGTCTCAGGTTTGAAGGGTGCCTTTATGTTTCAGCTCCTTCCACAGATGTTTAATAGACTTTAGAATAGTCCAATGTTTTGTTTGTAGCCATTCTTGGGTGTTTTAACTCTTGGTCATTGAATCATTATACTGTTGGAGGACCCATGACTGTGTCCTGAGACTGAGACCAAGCTTTTTGACCCCGGGCAACACATTTTACTCCAAAATGCCTTGCTGTCTTGAGATTTCATTGTACCCCACACAGATTCAAGACCCTGTGCCAAATCTAGCAAAGCAGCCCCATTGCGTTACTGAGCCTCCTCCATGTTTCTAAGTAGGTAAAGTGTTACATTTTTTGTATGCATCATTTTTTCTTCTGTGAACACAGAGCTGATGTGACTTGCCGAAAAGCTCCAGTTTTGTCTCATCTGTCCAAAGGGTGTTTTCCCAGAAGCATTGTCGCTTGTCAATTTGCATTTTTGCAAATTCCAATCTTGCTTTTTTAAAGATTTGCTTTGACTCCTCCAATAAGTCCACTTTGACTTTAACAGCAATGAAGGGTGCAATCTGACCCTGATGTACCTTGATCTTGGAGTTCACCTCTAATCTCTTTGGAAGTTGTTCTGGGCTCTTAACATTCATATTCTCCATCTCTTGGCTACAGCCCTGAAGACCTTAAACTTCAGAAGATTATTATTTGAAACATCAATCTGCTTGTAGATGTTCTTGAAGTCTTTACCTTTAAGATGCTTGTCTAGAGTTTTTTTTTCTAATCTCCAGAGACAACTCTCTCCTTAGCTTTCTGTGGTCCATGTTCAGTGTGGTGCACATCATGATACCAGACAGCACAGTGACTACTTTCTACCCTTTAAATACAGTAGGCAGACTGACTGATTACAAGTTTGAAGGCACCTCTGACGCTAATTACAGGGCACATTTTATTTTCACAATTATTTTTAATCTTCTCTAAGGGTACCATCATTTTTGTCCAGGCCAGTTTCATTAGTTCATTTTTTTTTCAAATGCTTCTGTTGAACCACAATTTAAAAGCAAAGTTTGGTTTTCATTACTTACTGTGATTTTGAGTAAATGTTTATTTATTACTCCTTTTGTCAGTTTCAAGTTATTTTAGTGACCACTGTGGGTTTTTCTTTCTTTAATGAACAATTTTGTCCACGTCTGAACCTCAAATGTAGCTAATGAGGAAAGGAAAATTAGTCTCAGGCAAAGTCCATGATTTTTCGCCCAAATGTTTTTGCATCTTTCTTGTTAATCTACTAAATTAAATTATCATATACAGTATATGGCTTCAAATTACTATTCTAAATTACTTCTTCTGAAATGTAGTATTAAAATGTGACAAGAAAAATGCTACCCGTTACCTCAAAAAATGAATATCACAGAATATTGAACTAGTAAACAAATATTCTTCCATTATTTGTTAGCTAAACTATCCTCATTAGCATCCAGCTGTAACTAAAACGGACGCAAACACACAGAAGCGGCTCGATAGTTCGCTAATTCATTCCAATTTACACTATAATTGACTCATAGAATTTATTTCAATATAGTTACAATTAGCTATGATTGCTGTAGATAATTAATACTGTATGCCTTATAACTAAAAACCTTTTTATTACTGTATACAGTGGTACTAGCTAAGCTCGGTTTGCTAGGTCTCATGCACAAAGGAAAAAATAAACGTTTGTTAAAAAGTTTGGATAGTCTACTGTTCAATATCCATTGTTAAATGGCTTTTCATGAAATGTACTGTGAAATGTAAGCTCAGGTAATGTCGCTAGTCAATGTAATTGTGATGTATTTTAACCAGCTAGCATAGCATGAGTAATGATTTAAACCTGGATTCCACTCTCAATCCAGTACTAAACTAGCTGATTGAGAGCCAGATGACAGAACAAAATGAATACTTCTACAAGTTCAGTTCAATTCATTTTTATTTGTATAGCGCTTTTAACAATGGACCTTGTCTCAAAGCAGCTTTACACAGACAATGCGGTAAAATAAGGAACAATCGTGTTCATTTTTTCATTGTAAATGTGTGTTTACAATTATTACTTCCTTCCAAAAAACCTGGAGAGGAAACAGACTTAAAAGGGAACCCATCCTCGTCTGGGTGGCACCGAATGTCTATTTATTACAGCTTAACGATGTTTAGGGGTGCAGTAATGGTGATCAAATCTGTAGTCCTGATTCATTTGAACAAGTGTTCCCTTTTTAATTTGGATAGTAAATGCAGCTTTGATGACAGTTTCCAGTTTGTGTGCATGTTCAGTTTTTGAGTAAGTGATAAGAAATTAAATGATTGATGAACAAATGAGGTCTGTCTTGTTTTACTGCTGGCAGGGTGTCTGTAAGGTGTCTGATTACTTGAGTTGCAACATTACACCCAGTGTCTCTTATTGTGGGCAATGACATATGAGACATATTGTCTTTGACTGATCTCAGGTATAATTTAATATTAAGCTTATTTGTCAAAAAAATAATAATAATATGTGGGGGTCCTAAGAAGTGATTTAATATTTATGATGTAAAAAAATTCACTAAATTATATGCAGCTCTTGTATAAAACAAATAAAAAATATAAACAAAAAAAAAAAAAAAACAACTAGCAAAAAAAAAAACGTTTTTAATTTGAATACTGTACTGGTTTAAATAAAACACATGCAATCTGAGTTGCCAGATTGGTAATTTACTTCTCTCTTTGTATGGGTGCTTGTTATCACATTGTTAGCTCAATAATTTTAAGATGATGGATACATGATGATGATGATGATGATGATGCTTATAATAATGATGATGTTAAAATATGAGAAGTCAGTCAACTCTTTGAATTATTATTATAAAATATATTTTATACACATAACAGTTTCTTTTTATAAGCTACAGGTGTGATGTTCAGTTTTTTCGCTTACTTGACTCACTTGATATTTGTAACAAAATATATTATGGGATAATACCAGGGTAATATATAATATGGTCAGGTTAGTTTATCCTGTTTTCAAATCCTGTAAAAAATATTACATATGCCATGAATAATTCACCCATACAGCTGCAGTATATTACTTCAATTTTAATTATATATATATATATATATATATA
>MU562415.1:2766370-2810859 GCA_024362625.1 Silurus asotus | reverse complement strand
AATAATAATAATATTAAAAGAAGTAATACAACTAATTAAAATATGTGATATAAATTATTAAATCACTAATGAGCATAATGCCATATCCATAAATAGCTTTACCATAAAGAATTATTAAATAAATACTACTACTACTGCTACTACCAATAATAATAATACATCATATTAAAATAATATATTTGATATTATTTTATATATTTTATATAGAATAACCGAATAACAAAAATTCAATTGACTATTTGTAAATTATACTTTTTTTTTTTTTTTTACTCATTACATACATTGTAATTTGTTTTAAATGAATATATAATGTTAATTGTATTAAATGTAAGTAGTATTTGTGCAGGTTAGAAGAGCACGCGCCGGTGAGGATTCTTGTTAGGAGCGGTGGTGCGCGCGCATCCCCGGTGGCGCTGTGCTTGTTTAGTGTTAATGACGCGTGCCGGCGCGCGCGCTCACTGCGCTTAAGCCCTATACGTGTCGACGTAAACACGTGCCGGTCCCCAGGTTAACGGGCTGCTTTCAGCATTCTCTCTCCTCCCCTACAATCCTCCACCCATCCATCCTTTTTCTCTTTCTCTCTCCCCCTCTCTCTTTATTCTTGATCATAAACAGCAGAGGCCGTGATGGCGGACCCCGCGGCGGCAGAAGCAGCATCCTCTCCGTGCCCGACTCCGGGCCTTTCTCCGGCGGTGAGTCCGGGCTCCGAGCCTCCCTCGGCGGCTCTGTCACCGTCGGCGGGCGGCGCGCAGCGGCTCCTTTTCTCGCACGACCTGGTGTCCGGTCGGCACCGCGGTTCGCTGCGATTCGGCCTCGTGCGAATGATTCACGGAGAGGAGGACTGGACCGAGGACGAGGATGAGGACCTTGATGGCGGCGAAGACAGAGACGGTGGAGGAGGAGCAGGAGGAGGCGGCGGCGGCGGAGGCAAAGACGGCGGCGGTGGGAACGGTACCGGCGGTGGAGGAGGCACAGGAGGCGGCGGCCGCGTCCACGCGAGTTCGGATACCGAGAACGGTGCACCGGAGTCACGGACGTGGCCTCTCGGTAGGGGATTCGTCCGCGTGCAGTGGTATCCCGAAGGCACTAAGCAGGATGTTCGGGAAACGAAGGTAAAAAAACAACAACAACCCAACAGCATCTGATTATTTGATGGTATTGTTTTCATTGTTCACGTCATTGTTTGATGCTTCGTTGTTGCTTCACACTGTACGTTCACATCATCACCATCATCATCTTCATTATCCATCAGTATCTATTACATGTTCGGTTTCATGTACATCTTTATCCTGACCGATTAACGATTAATTCGCAGAGAGCGATTCATTTGCGTTGTATTCGACCCACCCTGAGCTGACCCTCCCTACCATAGGAAATAACTCAAAACACTGCTCCTGTAGCTGTAAGTCAAGATACCAAAATAAACAAACGTAAAAACATTTCAATGAATAACTTCTAGAATACAGCAACCTATAAATAAGGGAACAAAGACAAACTAATACAAATAGGCTTCCTATCTGATCAACTAGATTCGCTCTATTATGTAGATGATGCTGCTAAAAAATGTATTAGTACTGATTCAAGAAGAAAACAAAACCAGCTAAATTGCTTCTCTGCCCAGACATGACCTGATATGATGATTGTTTTAGACCTTTTATTCTAAAAACCGGCTTTAGATGAAGGAAACGGCTCATTTATCCCCGTTGTTAAAGGAATTGTCCAGTATGTCAGCGAGTTACCACCCATCCCCACCGAGGCCCTCGGTATTGATGAGAAGCACGCTGTTGGACGGTTCCACCGCCTTCTGGACAATTCATTATTAAATGATCAAGACAATGCAAAGTGCAGCTTGTAGGTTTTGACACCATGAGCCAGACAAGCATTACTATAGTTTGCCTTTTGTGCAGCACACACACAAAAGAAGTGATTTTTTTAACAAGCCAGGCCAAACCAGAAGCCACAGTTATGAGGACAATTAGCACAAAACGCATCAGTAGAGCCCTGAGATGACCGTTGTTCAAAGGAAGTTGTATTACCCGGGCAGATTACTATATAACCATGGCAACAGGATGCATCATGGTTAATATTATTTGAACTTAATTGGCTTTTGTTGCACTTGCATGTTGAAAACGCTGCTCCTTAAACACATCCAACCTGGATTTCTAGATCAGGTTTGCTCACTGCATCATTGTCTACAATCCAGGTCCTGGGTGTTGCCATCTTTAGTCCTTAGGGATTTATTTCTGTGAAGCCAATGGCCTGATTCTCAATTGCTTTGTGACTCACCATGCTGTATATATGAAATGCTCACATTTTAGACGGAGGTTTTCCATGCATTAGTGGGGAATTCTATTACATTCCTAAAAGTCACAGAAAAAAACAATTCATTTAAAAAAAATTTTTTTAACCTTGCACCTGATCAGCCAAACTCCATACATCCAGCTATAGAGGCATCACAGATTTTTGGATCAAAACACGCTGATCTCTAATCCCGAATATCATGGTTTTAGTGATAAAAAATAGTTTCGCATATTCAAATTATGCAGCACAATTCAACCCATCTTTTACACAAGTTTTTTGCAAGTAATGCAAGTCATTTATTATTCACAAGTAAGACTTGATAACTGTGATGCTGATATTGTTGTGGCCTGTAACCGCTACATGAGATTTTTGTCTAAATTGTGTAGATTGGTCAGCTTTGGTTTTCCGAACATTAGAGGTTCTGGGTGTTCTAATAGTGTTTTTAAATATTCGTACAATGCTGCTGCAAAATGTTAAAGATTTTCTTTTTGTAAAAAAAAAAAAAAAAAGGGTTAAATTTAAAAATTTTTTTTTTTTAAAAAAAAAAAAAAAAAAGGGCTGGAGCAGCCGTTTTGCTGATTTAAAAGCTACCAATTATCAGTCCAAGCAGGAACGGTGCCTATTATACCCTTTTCATTCAGATTTTACACCAGAACATGAGGTAGACCAAATTGTTCAGGAAGAGGCAGAATTCCTTTCCGTTTTTTTATATTGAGAAAATCGTTTCTTAAGAGAACAATGGTTTTATTTTTTTTAACCTTCTCGAAATTCAGCAATTAAATCGAGACAACTACTGGTATATAATGCGATTCAGTGTGAACCTTTAAATCTTTCAGCAAGCGGATTTCAGTGTTAGAACGAAAATATTGTTAAAATGCTTAAGATTGTTTTCAGCTACTTTAGCATGACATGCAAGAACTGGCCAATAGGGGCGCTCTTCAAATGATCAGGTTACATTTCTAAAGAAAAGTTTCCACTGGTTTTGCCAAATAAATTTTTTTAATGATATATTTTTTTAAACGTATAAATAGGAAAAATATTTAAGAATGTGATTTTAAAACTATATTAAAATGGTATTTAAAAATATTTAACATTGCCAGCTAGTGCACTGCATCAGCACAGTTATAATTGTTTGCCTATCTTTGAATGTGATTACTCTTAAAGTTGCTTTCATTAAAGCCTCATCAAGACGCTCCTCTTGAACCCGTACATCGTCGGTCAGGCTCAAGGGTGGATGACGTCTATGCTAACGATGCCACTTTTTGTCCTTGAATGGTGATTAGCTTCTCTTTCGTGTAAGGCTCTGTACACCCAATATTATGTTTAGTTTTAGAGAGATGGTTATTTCAGCCAGTTATTATTCTGACATTTAGCTGGTCAACAAAAGTGAACACTGTATAGTTTGTTTAAATTGACCCACTCGGTTTGTACACTGCAATAAATATAGAAATTGTGCAATTAGTGATGAATATGTGCATAGGTGAGGGTGTCATAAATTAAAATACTGAGTATAGAGAGAAAGAGGGAAAGCATAATCTGACAAATGATAAAGAACAGGCTAGTGATGATGAAGCATATGCAAGTTTGTTAGTGCAGAGCAGAGACAGGGAGTTAAAGACACCTCTAAACACCCTGCCCTACAAACTGTCATGCAACAATGTGTAAGGGAAAAGTGTTAACGGTTTGTTTGAGAGATGAACACACGTCAGGTTGTCCTGAACTACTACAAAAGTCTCCAGTGTTTTTCTTGTGTTAGACAGGAACTAAGAGCAAGTTATCTTAGGTTCACCTTTCGTTGTGTCATTGCTTTATTGAGCTGTATGTGCGCTGAATTGTAGATTCAGTGTACAAAATCTACCATATTTCTTGTGTTGCGTCTTGTGTCCTTAGTGTCAAGTTTTCCATTTGGTAGATTTGCCCGGTGGTGGTGTCTGCTGTTCTGCTGTAATTAAAACAATTAGCAAACAGGTGCCAGCTTTCCCTAAGCTTCCCATACTAGGACATATACTGTGAAAACAGGCATAATTGACACCTAAATCTTACAAATGTATCTGCTCCTTGGACCACCTAGTGATGTAAAAAAAAACTGTTAGATTGGTGGAAGCTATGTATATATGAGAACACTGGAACATTTAGTGATATTTTACCAGTTTTACAGACTTTCAGCTTTGATGTGAGGAAATCTGCACCAAAACCCATTGAAATATCTTACCAGACGTATTTGGGATTCCTGGGCCAGGTTCATTATTTATCCTCACAAGACTGTAAAAAATCTTAAGATTATTTCAAGTGAAGCCTGTTGCTGTTCAGTTTATATATCAAATCCATGGAGAAGTAAGTCAAAACAAAAATCATCAATGAAAGAAAGAGAGCAAATATAAGATGTGGCCAAAACAATTCTTGAAAAGAAAGAACACATTTGTGAGCTTAGAATGGCAAAAGACCTGAGGACCATTAAAAACAACTGCTGTGGATCATGCAAAAGTTATTTTTAACTAGTTTGCCAGATTAAGAACACCCTGTAGGTGGTAGATGTATTTTTGTCAGTCAACAATCAGAGAAGATTTCACTAGTAAATGCAGAGTTTACCACATGATGTGAACTATTATATATATATATATAAAAAAAAGAAAAGAAATAAAATTAACGTTCTGGAACAGCATCCAGACAGAACTCGGCTTGTGTCATATGATGAGAATAGTAAAAACAAGGAAAGGAACTGCTTATGATCCAAAGCATTCTACCTCATCTTATGCCGCATATGTATGGCCACTGAACTGGATCACTGGATCTTGTATTTATTGATGTGAATTTTGTTAAAAGGATACGTTTTAAAAAGGATACGTTCTGTATATTATGTGGCTGAATGTGTAATGCTCACAATAAGCCAAATGTTTTAAACCCCCCTGAATATGCAGATAAATATTTGCCATGCAACCCATGACAAGGCAAGAGAAGTGGAATTTTCAGCAGTGACAGTCAGTCACCTGACACAAATGCGTTTGCTTTTCATTTGCTAAAAGTAAAATCGAAGAAAAGACCATAAACAGGATATAATGACAACTTCAGTACGTTTGACGGAGCATCACCAGGAAAAGAAACATGCTTTTTAAAAAAAAAAAACATTTCACTAGATTTCTATGTAAATACTCAAAGTAAAGCTGAAGTCTTCACTTTAAGCTTATATTCCTAGACTTGTTTGTCTCATACGTCTATTTGTCCCACATTAGTTGTATTTTTTCATTTCTTATGATGGCACATAGTGGGCGAAATGTTGCGTACGGTACCATTATGTTGCCTTAGTAACCAGTTGACCATGTGACAAGATTTGTTTTGGAACTTGAAATTTTGGTTAAAACCTACTTTATTTAAACCCAGGACCTGAAATCGCCCTGCAAATCCAAAACACCAGGTTTAAACTATTGAGGATGGTGGGTTTCAAATTGGTGGAAAAGCAAACTACAGCACTTCCGACTTAAGGAGCACGTTTACATTTAGCATAGGTGTTAGCATCTCACTATTAGCCATTGTCAGTGAGTGGTCCTATCTAGTGTTTTGTTATATCAGATGTGAATCTGTAATGGAATTAACTAGTCTGAGCTTTATATGCTCTGTCTCAAGTTTCTCTTGCTATGTCCTTTTATTCAGTTAGATTGAGCAAAGACGAGCAGGTTTGAAAGGACACACCTACACTGCCGTGTCTGCCCTCTGTATGTAAATGTGATAGACAAAGAGATTAAATTAATCCAGTCGCACGCTTGGACGAGCTCCATGGGAAGATTCTTTAATCGGTGACAGACTGTGTTGTGCCCGTTGTGCACAGATCTTCCGAACGCAATGTGTTGTGTGTAGGATCTCAGCATTGTAGTATTTTATGAATAGAAACGTAAAAGGAAACTAATCCACACGTTGCCCCCTGAATAAAAAGAGATGAACTAGTCAATATGTGGATGTAGAATGATGAGACAATATGATCTATCGAATGAGCGAACACTTTGCAGCCCTTTCCCTTTAAACATTACATTCAAGGTGAATGGAGAATGTTTTATATTATTATATTTTGCATTTTACACTATTAAATCTTCACTGAATATATATTAGGGTGAAGTAAAATCTTTGCTATTGTATACAGCTAACACAATTTACGTGGGTTTAGTAGGGATGATTAAGAATGACCTTTTTTGGTCTGAAAGTGGGAGAAAAAATGAATAGTCTTAAAACAAAGCAAAAAAATATTATATAGGGTTAATGATGTCTTTGTCTTTTACTTTGTGTGTCAGTGTGACTTGGTGTGTGTGTGTGTCGGTGTGTGTGTGTGTGTGTGTGTGTGTGTGTGTGTGTCCCTAGCCTCAAGAGCTGCAAATAATTTGACACATAGTCTGCTGTGTGAGTCTATACGTGCATGTCCTTGTGCTGAAGTGTGTAAAGCTCTGTTTCCCGCTAGTTCCTTCACCATAGTTGAGGTGTTGGCTGCGAGAGGTACAACTGCATCACACTGTGTGATGCAGTATGTGGGCCAAAATTAACCAGGCATAACATTATGACCACCTGCCTAATATTGTGTTGGTCTTCTTTTGCTGCCAAAGCAGTTCTGACCCATCAAGCATTAACAGCATTTACCTCTTTCCTATTACCCTGTCACTGGTTCACCACTGTTCCTTTCTTGGACCACTTTTGATAGATACTGACCACTGCAGACCGGGAACGTCCCACAAAAGCTACATTTTTGGAGGTGCTTTGAACCAGTCATGTAGACATCACAATTTGGCTTTTGTCAAACTCACTTAAATCCTTATGCTTGCCCATTTTTCCTGCTTCTAACACATCAAATTTAAAGACAACATGTTCACTTGCTGCTTGAGATATCCCACCCACTAACAGATGCCATGATGAAGGGATAATCAGTGTTATTCACATCACCAGTCATAATGTTATAATTTCATATTATGCCTGATCGGTGTATATATTCATTAGACTATTGTTCATCCCATTGCTTTGTGCCAATTGTTTTCGCTGTAATATCCAAAAATCCAAATTATCTAACAAATATATGTTTGATTATAGTGAATATCAGCTCAGCTGTATGCTTGAGGCCCGTATTTTGTATAACTGCACAGTTACGGAGCGATATTGCCAGTGTAATTTTACACTTTTTAGGCGCTCAGGAATTCAAAAATAGCATTGAAGATAATTTAATTATACATTTAGTCTGTGTGCTTTTAAATGGTCCATTAATACCATTATCGTTTAAAACCGTAAGACCCCTACAGCTCAGAATGCGAAATGTTAGCTTCACTGCAAAACACAAAATAAAGAAACACTCATTTTATCTGTCCAGTGCTCAAGCTGTGGAAGCATATATTATTCATGCATCATATGACTGCATGTGTGTACCATGGAAACAAGTGCCTGTGAGGAAAAAAATGTAAACCACGCATTCCTTGGTTTTAATGTGAACAGGTGGAGATTTTGTAACGTTCTAAATTGTAGATTATCCACACACAAATATTTCATGCAATATCAATGTTTTTTTTTTTCGTAGTTGTTTTTTTCAGTGTTGCCTTTCTTAGGTTTATCCTGCACGCTCAATGTTAAATACCGACGTAACAGGGAGTTGAAGGAAAGTAAGTTGGTGTGTATGCGTATGCACGTGGGCGTGTCTGCAGTTTTAAGGCGTGCCTCTTCTTCTGCTGCAGTCCACTGCTGCAGTCCCTCCCTCTTGCCCTCGTCTTGCTCAGGGAGGGTAGGTAGCGTTCCGCTCATTAGCACAGGGAGTAAAAACAAACACGGCGACCGAGCAGATCCGTATCGATCCGCTGTAATCAATCCCTACCTCCGAATTTCGAGCCCAGCCGAGCGACGGTTGTTGTCGTCAGCTTAAAACAACTTCGCCTCGTTTCTCTAAGCAAGACTTCCAACTATAGTCTTTTAGAAAATAATGATAATAGATGGTTTTGAATCTTTTTGCTTCTCATTGTTGGGAGGGAGGCAGCAGGTGTGTCGTGCAACTCCCTGCTTAGAATTTACAATGAGCTCGAATAATAAGACACAACAGAATAGCCGTGTGTTTGTGTGTGAGAGAAAGCGAGCGAGTGAAGACAAAGCGATGTTGCTGAGATGCTTATATCCACCTGACGCTGCTGTAATGCATCAATGACTGAGTGTGTTGATGCAGCCTGCTTTACTGTTACCACCCTGCTTATTGTGAAGCATGTTACTTTATGCACTGTAGTAGCTGTAATGCGTTCTTATTTTCTTTATTTTCTCTCCCTTAATGTAAAAAAAAAAAAAAACAGGCAGATGATCTCATACTTTTAACCCAATCAAAAGATAATATACATAATTAACATTGTAGGTGCAACACAATGCCCATACATGTATCTGTTTTAATGTTCCAAGTATCCGTTTTTAGAGTTAAACCTGAAGTGGGCATATCCTACAACAGAACAAAATGAATTCGGAAATTCAAGCACTGTCGATCTCATACTTTTAACCCAATGAAAAAATAATATACATAATTAACATTGTAGGTGCAACACAATGCCCATACATGTACCTGTTTTAATGTTCCAAGTATCCGTTTTTAGAGTTAAACCTGAAGTGGGCATATCCTACAACAGAACAAAATGAATTCGGAAATTCAAGCACTGTCACAGTGTGTGTGACTTCAGGTTCTTGACAGTTCCTCAACTTCAGCTACATCACTCGAGTTTATTGTATATTTCAACTACTGATGTAGAAAAAGAAAATTCGTTTTTCAATCAAAATTATGTATTAGGTTACATTCTTTTGTTCTTCTGTTATATAAATAGAATTATTGATGTTCAGCAACGTTTTTAATAAAGAATTGTAATGAATTGTTTTTGGCAGGAAATATTTTCTCATTTGCAGACATTCTGTAATTCTGTACGTTCTGCCAATCTGATCACATTTTTCAAAACTTGGTACTGATAATGATTGTTATTCCAGTGGAAACCCAGTGCAGTAAACACATGGATCAAAAATTTGGATTATGCTTCATTTGAGTAGAATGAGTAACTGTTAAAAGGTGTAATGCAAACACAATACGTTCTCAAGCTGTTGCACATTCTGCCTTGGTCGTGGTGGTGTTAAAGTGAGAGCTGATCCTGTCATTTTTGTTAGATTTGGCTGCAGTTGAGAGCCAAGGTGGGGCACGAGCGTTAGCAAGAAAAACCTCTATTGTGTTCACTCTGTTGCAAAATAGGCCAGGTGGAGTGTTCTTTTTTTTTTTTTCTTCCCCCCACATATATAATAAACATACATGAGTCACTGAAGAGTCAATATCAGAACTGCATCCCTCCTATTGTTCAAAAATGCAGGCTGTGAGGAGAGCGTTGCCTCACCCCTGCGCAGCTCGGCTGCATAAATGACATCATCTCCAGCCAATCGGCTTGTCCTATCTCTATCTGTCGAGCCAAGACTACATTACAGCATGACTGTGAGATTTAGGATGTTGCCGAGTGCACTGGTTGCTATTAATAGTCACCCAGCTTCCACGTCAGCAGAAAAGTCTCTAGATATTGCTGCGTAATCGGGCTGTGTGCATTTAATTGCATTTTTTAGCCTGTGGAAAGGTGCTAAATCAGTTTTTGGCTTATGCCACGTTCAGATTTGTGTTGGCATACCTGTTAAAAGGAGTCATATCGATCAGTTTGAAATGATTGTGTTTCTGCTGCAAAACCTAAAGAAAGCTCGAATCAGCAGTGTATCGGTAAAGTAAGCAAAAGCAAAGACCTCACTCAGAGACGTGAATGCATTTTCTTGCATTTTGGAACCCTGAATGCTTTTCAGAAACTGGCGACAGACATGCTAAACTTACCTTAATATGTCTTGCTGTGTTTTCTCTCAAATACTCTCGTGTCACTTATTTAAAGAATGATTTGCTGTGCACTCTGGGTAGAATCAACTTGCCTTGTTAGTGAGCTTGTAATTTTTGTATATACTGAGGTTGAATATGATTTGAGGTTCATTCATGGGTTGTATTTATTTAGGTGCAAAATAATGTCTTGTTACATTTTAGCTGTGTAAATGCTATGCCGATTTATATTTAGTGATGCTGACAGACCTTTATACAGTATCTTACAAAAGTGAGTACACCCCTCACATTTCAGCAACCATTTTAGTATATTTTCCCAAGGGACAATAGTATAGAAATTAAACTTGAATATATTTTAGAGAAGTCAATGTGCAACTTGTATAGCAGTAGAGATTTACTGTCCTCTGAAAACAAATTAACATACAGCCATTACTGTCCAAATAGCTGGCAACCAATGTGAGTACGCCCTAAGAGATAACAGCTGTATGTCGTTTACCCATGCAAATGTCTTGTTCATCATGTATTTGTCTGCTTCACAGGACCATACAAATGTGTCTATGTTGTATTAGAGCAGTTAAAATTTGGTACTTTCAGTACAATTTTCTCATACTGACCGCTGAATGTTCAACATGGCACCTCATAGCAAAGAACTCTCTGAGGATTTGAGAATTAGAATTGTTGCTCTACACAAAGATGGCCGAGGCTACAACACGAAAAGATCGGTAACTCCCTGAAAGTGAGATACAGTGCATTGGCCAGGGTTTTGCAACTGTCGATCAAATAATTCCTTGTTCTGTGCATCAGGTGCAGAAGCTGGCTTTAATAAACAGATGCATGAGTTCTGCCAGCATTGCTTTAGAGGTTGTCGAAGCGGAAGGTCCCTTGTTAGTGCTCAGACCAGACACTGCACAATACAACAAGTCAGTTTGCATGGCCGTCGTCCCAGAAGGAAACCTGTTCTGAAGCTGGTTTACAAGAAGGCCCACAAACAGCTTGCTGAAGACAACATGCCCAAGAGCATAAATTACTGGAACCATGTCCTGTGGTCTGATGAGACTAAGATCAACTTGTTCGGCTCAAATTGTGTACAGCATGTGTGGCGACACCCTGGTGAGGTGACATACAGTCAAGCATGGTGGTGGTAGCATCATAGTCTGGGGCTGCATGAATGCTGCTGGTACTGGGGATCATGGATTCCAATATGTACTGTGATATTCTGAAGCAGAACATGATGCCCTCCCTTTAGAAACAATGCCAAACGGCAGTTTTCCAGCATAACGATCTTAAACCCACCTCCAAGATGATAACTGCTTTGCTGAAGGTGAAGGAGTGGCCAAGTAAGTCTCCAGACCTGAATCCTTATGATCAACATGTGGGGCTTCCTCAAGCAGAAGATGGAGAAGCATCATGTGTGTAACATCGAGCAGCTCCGTGATGTCATTATAGAGGAGTGAAAGAGGATCCCAGCAACAACCTGTGCAGCTCTGGTGAATTCCATGCCCAGAAGTATTAAGGCAGTGCTAGATAACAATGGTGCTCACACAAAATATTGACACTTTGGACACAGTTTTGACATGTTTTGTTGCGAGTTATTTAAACGAAAATTGCTGTAAGTTGTGTTATATTTAGAGGACAGTAAAGATGTACTGCTATACAAGCTGCACATTGACTATTTAAAAACATATCTAAATTTCATTTCTATAGTATTGTCACTTGAGAACATATAATAAAATCGTTGCTGAAATATGAGGGGTGTACTCACTTTTGTGAGATATTGTAAAAGGCAAAGCTTATGGAGAACTGAAAATGATGGAAAGGATGACTTAATATGAAAGAACACTTTCTAAACAAAGTGTGTGCTAACATATCCAGTAAAGCAGCTCAGCCACTGCAGCGCATCGGCTACAACAGTCTCAAATTAATCAGCTTGCTTGAAATAATAAAATAATTGAAATAATTGGTTTGGGTTTCTGTCTTAATTTTAAACAATTCAAACCGACCTTCTGAAGCCAGAAATCAACAGAACTTAGCAGAAGATAAAAAAAATTTAATATAAAAATATAAACATAGCTGCTGAAGCTGATGTGGCAATAAACCAGAATACAGGTAACAAAAAACTATCAAGTGACTTATTTTTAAAAAAATTTATTACATTTGCAATGGAAAAAAAAAAAAAAAAAGCTATTTAAAATTGACCATCTAATCCACACACAGTATGGGTACATTATAGACTCCTGGCCAATTTTACAATTTAAAGCTAATTTAATAAAGGTCACTTTAGTGAGCCACCTTGTATGTACATTTACACTAAGTCAGGAGCTCTGGATTTTCAGGAACAGCACATTTCTTGTGTAAATGCGCCCACATATAAATTAGTTCATATCCTGCATGAATAAATGAATCCCATGGTTTGAATGTGCTCCATGCAAATAGGATGACACCTTCATTAATCAGTCCTCAATATACCTGCTGAAGATGATAATTACTTATTTTCCATGGCTTTATTTATTTTTGTTGAGAAAGCACTCTGTGGACAAATGTTCCTGAACACCTGACTTTTCCAGCCTTTATATGGTTCTTCCACAAACTGTTACCATAGTGCTGAAGGTACACAATTGTACAAGATGTCTTTGGATGCAGTAAGGTTAAATTGATCTTTTTCTTAAACTAGGAGACCCAAACCTGCATTAAAATCCCTCTGTGCACAAAGCCACCTCCATGAAGAGATAGCTTACATGGATTGGAGTGGAAGATCTTAAGTTTAGATAGATCTCTGACCTTAACCCAAGTAAACACCGACCGCACCCCAGGACTCCTCATCCTACATCAGTGCCTGATTTACTAATGCTCCTGTGGCTGAATGAGCACATAGTTCAACGAGCATGCTCCAAAATCTAGTGGAATGTTTTCTAGATGATTGGAGGTTACAGCAAATGGGGACTAAATGCGGAATGGGATGTAAAAGCACTTTTAATCTGTATAGAATTTGCATGATCTTTTCATCACTCTTTAATTATAATAATAATCCCTTGTCCTCTCTGTTTTCCAATGGCTAAGTCTCCTGTGTGTCAAATTCTGTTTGTTTTCACTGACTGATGCTGTTAAAAACATATGTTTGTAGACTAAGATGTTTTTGGATCCTGACGTACGGAGCAATAAATGGGGTTCTAGTGCTCCACTGCCAGTTAATACCTTGAAGTTTACTTAAAAAGCCTGCCATTGCTGAAGGGGACAAGAGACCGCCTGCTGCAATTAGAACTAACTCAGCTTTCTCTCTCTTTCTATTTCACAGCTGAAACTTGAAGATCGATCCATTGTGCCTCGAGACTTTGTGCGCCGAATGAATTCAAACGTGAGTCGCCCACTTATCACCTCGGTTTGTTAATTACAAAGTGCGCGGCCCCCCTCTTGGGCCTGTATCGGGTCCGGCCTCACACTTCACGATTTTTTAATCAAACTGTTCTCAGTTGTCAAATGTTAATAGACCTGATTTAATCCGCTCCACAGAACAGATAAAATTGTTTGGAACTAATATCAGTCGGCTATTAGAGATTAAAGCGTGTGATGGAAACTGGTGTGACAAGGCTGTGAGTGACCATGTGGCTTTTGGCTTCTGCAGGATAAGCAGTGTGGTATAGTGACCAACATTAACACAGAGTGTGCAGTGAAGCTGGTGGGGACAAACTGTTGTTTATATCCTGTAAACAGTCGAGACCTGCAACACATCTGGGTAAGTTTTATATACCTTCAGTGGCTCGATATTTCTGGAAAAAAAAAAAGTTCTAGTCACTATGTGTTCAACAACATTCACCAGAATCATCATTTCTATCTGTAATTTTACTTCATATTTTGGTTTGCTTTTATGAAAAATGTCCCCTGTCATTGTAGTCTAAGAGCTATGGTAATTATTAATCATTGTTGTTTTTCTTTCTTTTCTTTCCGATCTGTCCTGTAGTGTTTTATGTATAGTGATTACGTTGTGTATGACTTCTGGCTGGGGAAGGTGTATGACCTGAGCAATCGCATCATCCTAAAGCTGTCCAACGGCGCACGGTATTCTACTTCATTGTTTTTCCAGGGTCATTATAGGTTTTAAACAGAGACGGGTGTAGGAACGACTACAGTGACTGGAAACAATGACTTTATGTTAATGCTTCCTGACTAATTTGTTCTTGACGATGCCATTATAGCAGGTCTCTTTCCAATCACGATAGTCATCTCTGCATGTTACAAGTCCTCATCGTGTCTGCTGTAGGTAAAGAACTGTTATTGCCTAGTGTAGCTTCAATTAGTGGAACTTTAGCAGGTGTTTTCAGCTTTTATTAGAGCTGGTGTAAGAGTGTGTGAGCTGGTGTGTGATCGTTAGAAAAACTGCTTCATCATCTTTGTGCAGATGTTCAATGAGTGAAGAAGACGGAGCCAAACTCTATGATGTTTACCCACATGTCAGCGATTCGGTAAGATTTCATCTGGCTGAGTATCATTGGTGTTTTTTTATTTTATTTTGGGTGCTCGTTCATGCCAAAATAAGTAACCTACAATACATTTAGAAACTGCTCAAGACATGCATTTCATACCCCATAATGCCAAAAAAGATTTGTCATTAGTAAACATCTATCAAAAAGTAAAAACTGGAATTATTTTGGCTCAAATGCTTAAAATTTGACTCTAGCCATGAGGCAAAAAAAAAGAAGAAAACAAATCAAGACGCTAGTGCTATTGGTTCTTTAGCGTTTAATGTGCAGCTTTAAGAATTTTTCTTAAAATGAGAACATCCTGATCATTTCCCATATCAAGGAAGTGAATACATGAAGGATAGAAGGAATTAAGACATTTGTTAAAGTATGCTGAAATAAGTAGAACAGTTAAGTAGATCAACTCTTTAGACCTTAAATGTAAAACACACCCACACACAGCTGTATTACCCAAATGTAAACTATTTAATTAAATTATTCCCATTTATTTAATTTTATTTGTAGCAATTTGATTACTCAATGTAATCACTATAATAAAAAAGTGCATTTGCATTAATTAGATTTATTCAATTTTTATGAAATATAATTGTTATTTAACCGTGCAGTCATGTTATGTAAAATAATTTAAAAAAATGTAATCTGTTCTAATGTTGATGACAAATATTAATAACATTAAACTGCATTAATCAAAAATTATAAGCAATTTTATGTTTTACATTCCTCCCCCCAAACCGTACCAAAATTGTGCCAAACCATGAACTGTTATTTAGGATTAATCTGTAAAACACAGAAGAACTTATTTAGCTGTTTATAGTTTTCTGGTATAAATTATGGTTAAATCAAAGTCTTGCATTTATTAATTGTACATCTCTATTTCTATCATTTTCATGCATTCTGTTTTTTCATGTGGCAGCATAGCCATCAGTATCGAGTGTAAGCGTTACCAAATAACAGTATTATTATAGTTGTTGAAATCACAGTCAAATAGTAGCACGTCAGAGCACCATATCAAACCCAGTACAGTGTATTTACGGTAATAGGAAAGCAACTAATTTATGGAAGCTTTTAACATCTCCGGTCTGTTGTGAGGAATTTTATGTGTGAGAAGTTGAGAAAAACCATAACAGAGCCACATCTGTTCCAAAATTTCCCACGGTTCATTTGTTGAGTCTCTGAATACGTTTTTGAAATATGATTTCTGTCACTAAAATGTTTCCTGCATCCTTCCGGTTGACAACCCCTGCTGAACAACAGTATGCTGTTATTCCCCAAGCAGCTTCCATCCTTCTGTGCTGGTTAAAAATGTTTAGTTAATAGCCCTCCATTTTACTAGACATTGTTTTTTCAATCAGTAAACACAATGTCTTGCAAAAGTATTCACACCCCTAACCAATTGTCTCATATTACTAAATTGCAAGTGGTGCATTGAATGGTGCATATTAGAAATAAAGTAATAAATAAGGGAAATAGTATAACATCATATCCAAATGTTTAGATATCCCAGTGAGCAAGGTTGGATCAATAATCAGGAAATGCAGGCTGCACCACACCACACAGGCATTGCCAAGAAAATACCATCCCTTAAAACTCTTCCGTGCACTAAGAAGAATGAAACTTGTGAAAGATGCAGTAGAGTGGCTAACAGTTACTTTGAAGGAGCTACAGAGTGTGTCTGGGAGTAGTGGTTTTGTGGTCAGATGAGACCAAGATAGAGCTTTTTGGCCACAACTCAAGGCTGTATGTGTGGCACAAACCTAACAAATCCCATGCCTCAAGACGCACCATGCCTACAGTGTGGTGGTGGCAGCATTATGCTGTGGGGATGCTGCTCAACAGAAGGGAGTGGGTATATTTTTAGAATTGAAAGCAGAATGATAGAGCAAAATATAGCAAAATGCTGAAAAAGATCCTGCTTCAGTCAACTAAAAAACGGTCAAGAGATATTTCACCTTCCAGCAGGACAATGAGCACAAACCCATAGCAACATTGAAGTGTACTCAAGAAAAAAAAAGTTTTAAAGGCCTTGAGTGGCGCAGTGTTGAGCTCAATACTACTGTGAATCTATGACACTTAAAGCTATTAATACAGCAAAATGGGGTTTTGACCAAATGTTTGTGTTTTACTTTTCACTAAAATATTTCCCTAGAAAAGGTCACTTTACAGTAATTGATTTGGAGCGGCAATGTTTTAAAGTAAAATAGTGAACAGAATTTAATTTCAAGGCACCATTTGTCAGAAAACTAGCTTGTCTGCTCTTTTCCTTTTTATTTATTGTGATCGAAAACATTCACAGTTTGCTCTATTTAATCTTTACTGTAGTTACCACCTGGTTTGTCCTCCACAGAAAAGGATTAACATTGTTATTGCATTAGGATTAAGATAATTGCTTGCTGTGAACACTCTATTTTCATGTGCCAGGGGCTGTTCTTTGATGAGGTGTACGGCTTTTACCCGGGTCAGGTCCTCATCGGGCCGGCTAAGGTCTTCTCAAACGTGCAGTGGCTGTACGGCGTGAAGCCTGTCCTCAGCAAGAAGAGCAAATTCAGAGTGGTGGTGGAGGAGGTAAATCATGTCTGAACACTTGCTCAGCTTCACACAGTGCTGAGGTGGATAGAAATCACGTTTGATTACAAAAGAACGTGCCAGGGGTCTTTTTTTTGACACAATAGTTGTTTTGATCTTAAAATGCCATAAATGCACATTATATAATAATAAACAAATATACACTTTCTCAAAGAAATATATTTCAGTTTTAAGGTGTTAAATCCACTATAATCACAGATTTCTGGACTTTAAAGCAGCCAACATTCATCCATCGTTCCGGTTTGTTTTAACTAGGTGCAGGTTGTCGAGCTCAAAGTGACATGGATCACGAAGAGCTACTCACCTCAAGGCTCGGACAGCGTCTTCCCTCCTCAATCAACCATCACACAGGAAAACCTTTGCAGGTATGTACACCTTTACCTCAGAATATAACCAATCTACTAAATGATGTTCAGCAGAGATAGAAAGCACATTGGCATATTTTCTATCAGGGATGTAACTGAATATGAACACATTTTTCAGATTAAACACAAAGCTTGTGTCTGTTTTGTCTCTTTTTTTCTGTCTTTATCTTTATGTATGTATTTACCTGCCTCTTAATTGTCTTTCTTTGTCTTTCTTTTAATTTATTCAACTATCTGAATATGTACACATGTACACATTATTCAGATTAAACAGATAAAGCTTGCAGACACTTGTGTCTATTTCTGTCTGGATTTTTTTTTTTTCCCCTGGCTGTCTGGGTTTTTTTGTTTTTTTTCTTCCTATCCCCTTTTTGGTGTATCTCTCTATCTGCGTGCTTCTTTATCTGTTTCTATGTCTAGCTTTGATATCCATTCTCCTTTTTTCCCCATTTCTGCCTCTTAATTGGCTGTCTGTATGTTTCGGTCTGCCTGTCTTTAGCTCCCTTTCAATGTATTTGACTTTATGTATCTGTTTATCTGTCTGTCTGTGTACCTGTCTATTTCTTGGGGATATAACTAAATATGAACATATGCAGATTGAACAGACAAAGCTTGCAGAAGCTTGTCTCTTTTCTTTTCTTTTTCTGGCTGCCTCTTTATCTGTTTTTGTGTCCTGCTCTGATATCCTCCTCTTTATATGTCTTTGGATGCACCTGCCTTTTAATTGGATGTCTTGTATGTTTTATCAGTTTTTAGCTTCCTTTCTATTTCTGTCTTTCTGTCTGTCTGTCTGTCCGTCTGTCTGTTTGTCCTTCTAGCTATCTGTTTACCAATCTTTGTACCTACCTACCTGGCAAAATATTTTTTTTAACTTCTGGCTGTTTGTTTCTTTTTCTTCTCCACCCCCCTCTCTGTCTGCCTCTTTATCTGTTTCTTTGTTTTGCTCTGATATCCCTTTTTACTGTCTGCCTCTATCCTCCTCTTAATCTGCCTTGGTATAGATTATCTATCTATTCTATTCATTCTATCTAATCTATTATATCTAATCTATCTAATCTATATTCTTTTTTATCCTACTCTTAATTAGGTTGAATTTTAGAATAAATGTGTTCTTGTGCTTCTTTATATACCAGAATGTTTACATTTGTTTTTTATAAAAAAAAAATTGTATGATTTAACCCAAATATATTGTCTATTGGTCTACAGTGGGAACAGATAATGTATATTTAAGATGTAGTTGCTGTGCATATCCTCAGCTGTTGTCATCATTGTTCCAAAGAGTACTGGTACATCCATCTATTTATTATTTTTTTTCCTCTGAATGAACATTGTGCACTGCAGTGCTGTCAGTGGTGTTGGTTACAGTCAGTCTCTGATATTCTGCTGGAAAATTCTCCCTGCAGCAGTGCAGTAATACATGATCATCTTTTCTTGCATGGCTTATAGCTATTCAAGATTTCCCCCCTGCAGTAACCTCTGAGTTGAATACACTGTCGATTTCAGAATTATTTCCATGTAATAATGGGAATGACCTAAAAAGAATCAATGGTGCACATAGTGTTAGTCAATGTATTATAATAGGAACTTAGTTATAGTAATGAGAATGTTTATATATATATATATAATATAAAAATAATGTAGCCCTTTACAAATTGAAATTTTAAATGCTTTATTATGTATCATACTTAAAATTCCAGGGTTTTGCGATGCATTTGCATGCATTGGATAAATCGGGCTGATATAAGCACATTCCAAATTCCATACCAATATACACCATGTGGGCAAAAGTTTGTGGACACCTGATCATAAGATTCTTACATGCAATTTGAAGCTCCTTTTCCACATTCAGTCCTCATTCCTAGTCCATGTGAAGGGAAAATTCTACCACATCTAAAGACATTATATACAATTGTTTTTTTCTGAAATAGCAATGTCTGATACCACGTGATACTACTTGATGTAAATCTAATGTGTTGCTAATAAAAAGACTATAGTGACAGATTTTATACAAATGTATGAAAATTAAATGCATTTATAACCTGTGTATTTCTATTGTTAAAAGTGCTATACAAACAAAATGTAGTTACATATTGCTGTATGAGTTAAAGCACAATTAACAGCAATGCAGTAACGCTAATGTTCTTTCTTCGAAAATCTATAACATGACAAACAAGCCTGAAAGCTTAGGTGTATGAACAGACATACATTTGTAATAGCCACTGTATGAACCAGGAAACATAAACAAGCATTATATTAATATTAAATTACATTATAACTAATATATTGCTATTATTATATGAATATTAATATTGTATAATTTAATACATCATCATGTGCTGCAACAACTATGTCTTACTTTTGGGAAACTCAGTAGGTATATTAGTAATTTTAGTAAAAGTAATAAATCGAAAGCTAGAAGAATGATGACTGTGCATTTGTTTTTATGGCCTTTATCGCTGTCTCTAATCGTCTTCCAGGCTGCATCATGTCACGATGCAGCTAAGTGACCTTCAAAGCAAGCAAACATTTGACTACTTTTTTGTCTTTTTGTCTCATGCAGTTGACTATTAAACTATCCTTTGGGCTACATTCATTTGCATTGTATTCCAAAAACATGACATTGTTCCAGTATGACATTGTACTCAGCCAGAATGACCCAGCTGTCATGTTAAACTTTATTAATCTAAAAGTCAACATAACTCTATAAACTACTTAAATAGGAAGCATGTGTTAGTGAAATACAGTCCATCTATGTAAGGTGCCAGAAGAACTTTTTTTTTTTTTTTTTTTAAGGACAATCACAAAGAAAGCAATGCTTTGAAAGAGATGGCAACACTATTTTTTTATCAGTTTATTTATCAATATTTAAGACAAAGTTATCAGTTATTTGAAAGTTATTTTTTTAACAATAGATTGTATGTTGGGTATATAAGGTTGTCTGATGATTGGTACGTTGTCTGATCTCTTTAGAGTGAAGCGCCTGGGATACTTTGACCACACACAGCGGCAGCTGGGCGAGAGAGCTCTCTATGTCTTTCCCGCTAAAGGAGACGCAACACGAATCACCTGCGAGGGCCCTGAGGGGGCACCGGTTTTACCTGAGGACCCAGTCATCCGAAAGGTGAGGTGGATTTACATATCCTAACTTTTGCTACAAACTCTCTGACCGAAACAGAAAAACTGCCCGGCAACAGAATCTAACCAGATGCGTTCACCTTCCTGTGAGGGTGCGACTGAAGTTTGATTTACACCTTTTTTTTTTTTTCTTCAAGTTAGTGATGTCTCCATTCTTGTTTTTGCAGGTCAAACGAATGTTTAAAAAGCAGCCAGGAAAGAAGGCGACGGAGAGCACAGAATCGCAGTCCAACAGTGTGCAGACGGCTGGGAAAACGGACGAAGCTGAAGGTGACTTTGCAGGTTTAGTCTTCTGCCTTTGTTATCCATGTGAAGAGAAGGCAGATGAAATTGCCAGGCATGTCGGGCATGCACTTATGAGTTGCAGCTTCAGCCGAGTTTCTGTGTCATTCAGTTAATTGGACCCAACAGTGGCTCTGTGGCAGATTTTGACCTTGCATCCTTCTGGTTTAGAACATTTATGATTCTATATTGCTCATCCTATATTGAATCCTTTCCTGTGCGAGGTCTTTACATTTACCCGTGAGTCAGACATCTACCCGTGAGTGACTGGTAATAAACTTGCGAGTCACTTTCACTGTGATCATGTGGATCCCCTAAATGAAAATTGCAGCGGTGTAGCAGGGGGTACACAATAGCTTCTTTAAGTAGTGCTTTAATGCCTTGCTTGTCATGTTGCATCGACCTTCTCATGATGAAGCATAAATTCTCTTGATCCTAAACTCAATCCCACCACAGGGGGAATTGACTGTTCTACTTTGTTTAGTAGTTGTTTTGGACAAAAAAGTCTGCCAAAACCATGCATGTAAATGACTGATCGATGTGAGCAGAGACATTATTCCCATGTCAGTTTTTTTCTCCTGCTGGCTAAGATCACATTTGCAGAGAAAACGTTGATTTATTGTGTGGTAAAGTCCTTCAGGGGTGGATGTTTATGTTCAGAAACTAATGAGGGCAGATCAAATTGGCAATGGAGTTCACCGCATGAGTCACCAAACTAAGCCCTGCAGTGTCCACCATGATTCATAACTTCAAATATGAAACTTCTTTTTTTCCCTTTTTTTTCCCCTGCTTGTTTTGTGATTGTTCCTACTATAATTATAAAAATCTAGTTTAAAAAATATCTGTGTATATATGCGTGTGTGTGTGTGTGAAAATTAATTTGCTCTTTTAATTTTGCTCTGATGCTGTATTATCTCCATGCAAATGAAATCATACACTGCTTTGTTGAATTGTTCAGAGCAGTAAATTTTAGATTATTGCTCTGGTTTTTTACTATAGAACCTACTTATCTATTAAAAGTGACAAAAAAGAGGTCAAAAAGCTAAAATCAGGTTTTTTTGTGAAACACTTTGGGATTGCTCCACTCAAACGGTCTTGGCATGTCTGTGTGGCAAAAAGATTGGAGATGAAATGGTTTGTCAAGTTTTTTAGGTGAAAATATGTTTCTGAATTCATTTGTAAGTTTTAGAAATTGAATTATATAAACATGTTAAACCTTGCATTTGAATTAAAGTCTGTTATGATGTAGGTATGAACTAATTTGGTTTACATATTTTCAACAGCACAACAATCTGAGGCACCTCATGACCATACGGAAGAAAACTCTGTGCCAAAACGCTCCAATAATGGCCTTATCCCAAATGAGGCTGATGAGAAAGCAAGGGACCAAGAGCCCACCGTACCCCAGGCACAGTGGCCACTTCTCGGGGAGCTGGAGTCGGACGAGGACGCCGCAGAGGACACAGATGACACAAGTTCCATTACGTCCTCAGCCAGCTCTACAGCCTCACTGCACAGCGGCCAGAGCAGGAAGAAGAGCATTCCTCTGTCAATCCGCAACCTGAAAAGGAAACACAAGAAAAAGAAGACTAAGTTCTCCAGAGAGTTCAAACCTGGAGACAGGTGAGTACAATCCTTCTGAACTGAGACAAACCGGATATGTTGTATAAAATAACAATATTATTAGGTGTAATGTGGTGTAAATTGTGACCACTTCAGAATCCAACATCCTGAATACACTCATTCAAATGAGCTATTTATCTCTGAATTTACTTGTGCCTCAGTTCTGTGTGATGCAGTGGCGGACGAAGTACATAAAGCATGTACTTGAGTAAAAGTAAAGAGCTAAAAGTGTTCCCTTTAAACTTTCACTTGAGCAATAGTACAAATGTATTTGCCAAGTGCTATGTTTTATCATAGAGATAATGACTGTCACTTTCAGAACACCAACCTACTAATACAATTATAATAATGAGCCCAAAACCTTCTTTTCCACGACTTCAAAAAAATCACGTAAATAAGGCCACAGGTGGTGTGGCAAGTTAAAATCAGTAGTTTCTTCCATCATTTATTCCTCTCAAAGTGTTCTGCTTGCTGTTGAACTGACGCTGAGGTGTATGTTTAGTAGATTCCACCAAGCACCAATGGCATTTGTAGCTTGAATGATGCCCTGGGTGAACCACGTTTCCCCCACTGATTAGTTTCAGCTTTTAACAGCTCCTCTCTGCTTCAGCTACTGTCACTAAATGCTACTACCCACCAGCTACTACTTATTTTTTTTCTGAATTAACCTCTGAGGGTTTAGACCGTTTTTTTTTTTTCCATCCATAATTTTATGATTTAGCTCTCCTTACTGACATGACATCAATCCAGGTCTTGTCAGTTCTACCACTGGAAACGCTGAAGACAGGTGGCTTCACCCAACCCCCGCCTCTCCTTTTCCGAGTGTATGAGCGAGATAACTTCAGACAGTGGGTGCACACTCCCGACCAGGCTCATTGACCATGACACGATATAATAATTGATGCGACCATGGAAATGAGTGGTTAAAAAAACTAGCAATTATTGTTATTATTTATTTTGTTTTTTTTGCATGAACGCCCCCCTGATCTTCATTACCTACCTAATGGGAGAATTTAAAGCTTCAAGTTTCTGATGTTATTCTTCTGACCCATAAATCAAGTCTAATCATCAGCAATGATGTAATGCAAAAATATGAAGAGCTAATTATGTACTTGAATACGAATGAGGGTGTTTAGACAGTCGTGTCTCTGGTAATGAAGCATCATGTTTATGCCCTTGACTCTGAGGCAAAATCTCTGACATTTCAAGCTATTTGTTTTCTCAATGAAGATAAGGACACAATTTAAAATCAGCCTTCTTCATTTTTATTTTATGATTTTAAATGTGAGTGCAAGTTGTGCTAACAAGTCAAAGTTTTACGATCCTTTCACAAGAAACTCTTCTCTTCATTCCTAATGTCCATACAAGCTAATTAGCATTCTTAGGAACAGACAGACCATGACTTTGGTTTATGTACACAGACTGGTGCATTTAACACAGAGAAATCTATGAAGAATTGTGTGTTACTTTAAAAAAAAAATATATAGCAAAATTTCTGTTGTGAAAAACCAATAGGGTTGAGTTTTTCCCCTTCTGTTGTGAAGTAAAGAAAAAATGCTTGTGACAGCTTTATGAACCTGCTTGTCCCCCAGGCAACTGGAACGAAAAACTGATAACTCTGATATGAAATCTGCATGTCCCGAGCACCTGAGTTATGATTTGCCTTCACTTATAATACAAGTATTATTTTTATATTTTCAAAGCCCAAGAAATAAAGTACTCTACTGAACATTTTTACTTTTGCTCTCCTTCCATGGCAATGGTAGACATGGTTAACAAAATTACGATAGTCTTGTCAAAGAGTAATGCATTAGATACCTGAAGCTGGAGAAAAAGATATAGAAAAATTAATATATTCAGCAATTTTTTAAATAGTAATATAAATAAATGTGAATGCAGCAAACAGATTATACACAGTGCTCTGAAAATATATGAATAAAATGAATGCAATATTAGGGTTTCTGTTTAAGACAAGAAATTTGAATTTGCACTGGGATTCTACAGAAAACAAACGCTGTGCAAGTTGATGGTTTTTAGTTTTATTCTTAAGTAGAAAACATAGTCATTAAAGTGCAGTCCTGCAAGAGGTATTTAGTAGTAACTTAGTCAATGACTGGTCAGTGTCCTAGTGGTTTTGCATAATCTGAAATTTGTTTGTATTTTGGCAAATAAAACCAAGAAAGTTTGGTGTCATGGTGAAAAGATATTAGCCCGAAACTCTGTTTAAAACCAGTAATGGACTTGTGTAATGTAGCCGAGTATGAGGAACTGTCAGAACTAACATCTAATTACGACATTGCAGCATTCCTGACACTTTCCCCCTCTACCACATGTGGGAAATATGGAAGATTTGAGATTTGAAAGTGTCTTACTTGGATATACAATATAGGTACACTGGGTGAAATGCTTGATCTGAGAGAGTCTCTCTGAGCTCTTTAGCCAGTGCAGCATCTCTTTATCAGCTGCAGTAGGGGATATTTAACACCCTGCGCCACACACAGACTTGTTTATTGACCGTTTTTTTGTGTTCTCATTGTCTTACAATGTCTCTGGCCTTGTTCGAAATGTCAGTAAGTGTCTTTACACACTCACTACCTGTTGAAACTTGGTTTCTAATGTGCGAACAAAGATTTAAAAAGATCACTTAAAATAGAAGAGACCAAAAAAAGCCTCAGCTGGGCCAGAGCTCCTATTTTCCACTGTCCCAAATTTCATCCTGTTTCTGTTTCTCAGAGGAGAGAAACTGTTGGCACAGCTGAGCTTAAAATAGCAGTTAGTGTGTGTGGTGTGTGGTGATGTATAGAATCAGCTGTCCTTGTATAAACAGAAGTGTTGAAGTTGTTAGAATTTAATAAGCTTGCTCTTGTGTATGTGTGCATGCTCGTGTAGAGTGGCTGTGGAGGTCGTTTCCACGGTTACCTCAGCTGATGTCATGTGGAAGGACGGGCGACTAGAGACAGGAATCCGTTCGAACGACCTCATCCCAATCCAGCACCTGGACAACCACGAGTTCTGCCCTGGAGACTATGTGGTGGACAAACGCAGTGAGTGCTACACTTGTTCATTTAGGGCATACCTCTATTTAAACAACTTTTTGTCCAGAAAAGTTCAAACTTGCTCATAATTTGTGTTTTTCCTGCTTAAATGAAATATGTACTAGTGGTCATATTTTTGCTAGTTCATTAATAAAATAAAAAAAAATTTTAAAAAAAAGTGAAAAATGATACCCGACTAATTTTGTTAAAAAAGAAAAATCAAGATTTGCGGTCATTTACTTTTATTTTTTTTATTTTTTATTTTTTTACCTTTTTGTACAGGGCTAATATAGTTAATAAAGACTCAATGCATTTTTTTCTATTTACATGTCCTATACTGCTTCTCATTAATGTCTCAAAAATTTGCGGAAGTGTTTTAGGACAGAAAGTGACTGTAATTTTTAAATAAACAAACATAAAGGAAAATCCACCCTAAACGATTTGTGAGAAAGCTAATTTGGTATCAAATGTTTGATTTTTGAAGGCCAAGCCCTGCAAGACCCAAGTGTGTATGGTGTGATTCAGAGAGGAGACCACAAGGCCAGGACATGTGTGGTGAAGTGGATCAAACTGAACGCTGCAGGAGATGATGTGGAGGTGAGAGCATTGTTTTCCCCTCGCATCTTTTCCCCCCTCATCCCTCACTTTTTGTTTTTTAAAGCGATAGACAGTGAGCTATATTCCGGTTTGTTTTTTTTTGTATTGCCCAGGTGATTGGTGAAGAGGAAGATGTCAGTGTTTACGATATATCAGATCACCCTGACTTCCACTTTCACACCACAGACATCGTCATACGGATAGGCAACTCCGGCTCAGATGAATTCAGTGATGAAGTAAAGTATCTTTCATGTTTTAATACTTTAGGCTTAATAATAGTGCTGTGGGTTAAATTCAAGTTGGGGGTCAAGTGTACAGCATGCACAGTACTGTACAGTGCCAAATTCGTGTCAGTTAAATCTCCCTTTATATGTCACTATTTGCTGTGCAAGCGAGCTTGTTTTTAACCGAGTGGCTTTTCTGACTCTCTTGAGTCTACAGAACAATATTTGTGTCTGGTCAGCTTTATTATTCTGAAGGGGTTGGTATATAATATGGAACCATTCTAATATTTTGGTGTTGATCTATTGTATGTGTTCTTGTTGATTTAAAAAAAAAAAGCAGCACCATAAAAGTCTAATACAGATGTTATGATTTTTTTTCCATGTCCGATTGACAACTCTGTTTGTTTCTCTGTGTTAAACTTGTATCTGTGTGTATGTGTGAACACAGAGGACTGTAGGACAGGTGTGCAGGGTTGACGTCAGCAGCAAAGTGGAGGTGGTCTGGGCTGACAACTCTAAATCAGTCGTCTTACCGCAGGTAACTATCTATCCGTTTATCCACGTTACATATTACACCACGAGCCTTTGGATTTTATTCGTAATATGTTCTTTATTTATACAATCTTTTCATCTATTTTTAACCAGCTTTATTTGTATCCAGCTATGCATTTGTATAATACAATATATTTGATGGCCTTCAGGCAGTATCAGTTTTAAGAATGAATGAACTGCTGTTATTTATATGCTGTAATAATAATCTGTGACTAATCTATCCGTGTACATTATTTCAGCATCTATACAATGTTGAGTCTGAGATCGAGGAGTCGTATTACGATTCGGGCGAGGGTAGCACCAGCGGCGCTTCCTCAGAAGAATGGGAGGATGAAAGTGACAGCTGGGAGACTGATAATGGCCAGGTAGAGGAGGAGGCGGGGACAGGTGGAGAAGACTCCACCCCCAAAACAGAAGCTCTGGCAGAGGTCAAAGCTTCGACGCCTAATGCTACAGCTGGTGCAGACACACAGGGGAAACCTGCCACACCCGAAATGCCCGCAGGTATGTGAAGGAAAGAAACTCTATATACAGCCATGATGAGGTCAGTCAAGGAGCAAATGTAATTTATTAAAGTTTTAAGGCGCCGCCTGTACTAAATAAAGTACTTTATTTAGCTACACTTACCACACAATCGCCGCTTTATATTGCACAACAAAATAGAGCTCCCAACGTTCCTATGCTGGCAATATGTTTCTAATTCTTAGAGCTGATATTTGGATGTTATAACTATTTATCATTATAAGGCTTCACCACTTCTGCATGCAGAAACAACTATGAGTGTGAGCCTCGTTATGTTGTTCATCAGGCATCAAAATTGCTTAGTCCAGACTATACTGAATAAAATATACATTTATATAAGATCACGTTTATGTGCTGTAATAATCCAAGAGAAGTCTAATCCTCATTCATTTGCTTTTCGTGATGTAGGTGGAGCACCAACAAGTGAGGAGAAGTCCAGTAAGGAGACACCGCGATTGGCTTTCCGTGAGCTCAAAGAGGCCCTGAAGATCCTGGAGAGCCTAAAGAACATGACAGTGGATCAGCTGTGGACTGGCTCGCCCACCTCTCCCACTGCCGAGCCAACAGGCGCCACAGGCACAGCCACCCCAGCCGATGCCAAGCCCACAAAGGAGAAACGCTTCCTAGATGATATTAAGAAGCTTCAGGAAAACCTAAAGAAGACTTTGGATAATGTGGCCATTGCGGAAGAGCAAAAGATGGATGAGGAACGGGCATCCGCCCCTGCTGAGCCTCAGACACCAGTGCGCACCGGGTGGCCCAGTGATACGCCTGTCCTGTGCCAGCAAAGTGGCGGCAAACCCGGCGTCACGTTTACCAGTGCCAAGGGCGAGGTTTTCTCTGTGCTTGAGTGGGCGCCAGGTACGGATTTGAAAAATTTATTATTTGCAACATGCAATAGAAGATTTCGCTTTAGATTTACCTTCTGAACCAGAAAATCTTTATTCTAAGAAAAAATAATTTGTAAAAAACTACCCCCCGGGTCAACACTGTGTCTAACTGACATGTCTGTCATCAGTCACATGCCCATATCTGAAATTCTTTCATCCGATTCTTTCATACATGCTAATAAAGCTATAATATGCCTCTGGGATTTTAATAAAACATGGTGGTGCATGATTTGTTTCTATCTGTCTTCTCTAGACACCCACACATTTAAGAAGATGGAGTTCCAGCCGGCTGAAGCTAAGAAGTTCTTCAGTACAGTCAGAAAGGAGATGGCTTTGCTGGCTACGTCATTGCCTGATGGCATTATGGTCAAGACATTTGAAGACCGCATGGTGCGAAACAGTCATTTACATTATTGCATAGCAAATTTTCAATCGTTTCAACAATCGAAAATAATTTTATTTCAACTACATGATCATTTAAAACATGTCAAAAGAGTTGTCTTGAAATAGGCTGGCATCTATTTCTCAGTGTGATCATCTCAACTTAGATCTGGTTAGATCTTTATGCTACCTATTTTCTTCCAGTGTTCAATTAGGTATAGTGGTGACTCCAAATTACCCTTAGCTATGAGTAAATTAATGTGTGCATACACTAATGTATAACTGGGTATGTACACCGATAAGGCATAACATTATAACCGCTGATTGGTGACGTGATTATCTCTCCATCATGGCATCTGTTAGTCAGTGGGATACATCAGGCAGCAAGTGAACATTTTGTCTTCAAAGTTAATTTGTCAGAAGCAGGAAAAAATGGGCAAGTGAAAGGATTTGAGGGAGTTTGACAAGGGCCAAATTATGATGCTAGATGACTGGGTCAGAGCATTTCCAAAACTACAGCTCTTGTGGGATGTTCCCAGTCTGGAAGTCTTGGTCTAAGGAAGGAACAGTAGTGAACCGGCGACAGGGTCATGAGTGGACAAGGCTTATTGATGCGAAGGTTGGACTGTGGTCTGATCCAACAGATGAGCTCCTGTAGCTCAAATTGCTGAAGAAGTTACTGCTGGTTCTAAAAGAAAGGTGTCACATACACAGGAAATCGCAGGGTTTGGCAGCAACAGGGGGACCAACACAATATTAGGCAGGTGGTCATAATGTTATGACTGATTGGCGTATGTGTGTACAGTGTGTTAATGTATATGTGTATGGCACCTGTGATGCGCTTACCTTCCAGGGTATATTCCTGTCTCACATGCAGTGTTCCCAGAATAGATTCCGGATTAAGCTCAACCCTGTCTGGGATAAAGCAAATATTCAAGATGAATAAAGGGATTTTAGGATGGAGATTAATTTGATTTCAAAATAATTTTATATCTTTCAGCGTTTCTGTGCAAGGAATCGCCTCTGCCTTTTAAACTATTTAAACACATGTCTCTTTTTCCAGGACCTGTTTTCCGCTCTAATCAAGGGTCCAACACGCACACCATATGAGGATGGCCTCTTCTTATTTGACATCCAGTTGCCCAATATCTACCCTGCTGTACCACCACTATTCCGCTACCTGTCACAGTGCAGCGGACGCCTCAACCCAAACCTTTACGACAATGGCAAAGTGTGTGTGAGCCTGCTAGGCACATGGATTGGCAAGGTAAAAGTCCTGCCACTCGTTCTGTTTTTTTCTGGCTTTTTACTCCTTTATGTGTGTCATGTGTCACAGCTGTTTTTGAACACCCTCTCATTAGCTGGAGAAATGTAGCACACCTACATAGCACTAGTGTGTACCAACAGCCAAGAGGGAAGGAATGTGTATTGGGATTTATTACTTTAGCTGCAGCCTCAATATGTGGTGGAAGCAGTTTCATAAGTTATATAGATTATTTGTTTATATTATTGGAAATATAATGCTTTCATGTTGAGGTGCTTGATTGAAAGAGGGAAAACTGATGAGGCTAAATTGAACAGTGCAATAAGATGGTGCTGAATTTCAAAGATTTCTAGGAAGTTAATGTAGGAGAATAACCATGAAATGATAAAAGCTCATGTGTTTTGCTTCAAAAACTTAATTTGTTGCAGCACTACACCTGATCCTGTTCTAATCTTTATATATTTTATAGCCTATATTTTTTTGTATTCTCAGGGCACAGAGAGATGGACGAGCAAGTCAAGTCTTCTGCAGGTGCTTATATCTATTCAAGGTCAGTTACTGCTCTGCTTTATCAAGTAATTGGTATATGTTTAGGACAAACCAGCATGTACAATGTAGCATCTTGACTGATTCTCATGTAAATGAACTTATATGGACATCGTAAGTTTAGTGGGACTAATAAATGGGTGGAAAACTGTTTACATCACATCGTGTGCACAGGATCTGCACTATATCAGCAGCAATGCAGTATCAATGTATTTCTACTAAAGTTGTTTAAACCATGTTTCACTCCAGGCCTGATTTTGGTCAATGAGCCTTACTACAACGAGGCAGGCTTTGACAGTGACCGCGGCCTGCAGGAGGGCTATGAAAACAGTCGTTGCTACAACGAGATGGCCCTCATCAAGATGGTGCAGTCCATGTCGCAGCTTCTGGCACAGCCGATCGAGGTGTTTCAGCAGGAAATCCGTCAGCACTTCTGCACCAGCGGCTGGAGACTTGTGCACCGAATCGAGTCCTGGCTGGAGTTGGACACGGCCGTGTCTGAGCGTGGCACTCGAAACACCAGCACCATGCGGGCTGAGCCTCTGGACGAAGAGGCTCCTGAGGCACTGGTGCACAGCAGTCCTACAGGCAAACCTGAGTCCAGAGGTGAGGAGGAGCTTGAAGACTCTGGTCTCGGTGCATCCAAGGACCACAACCTGAGCTCCGATTTGGACGGCTCCAAAGGGGCAGAGCCAGCACAGCAGGGCGGCAAAGCGGCACAGGAGTCTCAGCCGGCTGTCAGACCGAAGAAGCGGAGACGGAGCTACCGCAGCTTCCTTCCTGAGCGTAGCGGTTACCCGGACATCGGCTTCCCGCTCTTTCCTCTCTCAAAAGGCTTTGTTAAGAGCGTGCGTGGGGTCTTATTTCAGTATCGTGCTGCATTGCACGCCGCTGGCATCCCCGAAGAGAAATAATCACACATCTGCTCATCACATCTTTCATCTTTATCTCTTTCCTTCGCACTCATTCCCTTTAATCCGCTGACCTCCAGCGAGGCCAAGCACGGGTTTGATGATAATTTTTTTTGTTTCCATAATCATTAAGCCCTTTTGTCCCATAATTCCTAAATAAATTTCTAATAAATAGTTGCTGTGAATACGCCTCTTTCATATCGACTCTGGTCTCTCAGGGAGATATTGCGATACCTGAAACGCTTTGAGGAGGAGGAAGAGGAGGGCGATAGAAGAACTATGTGGAGTTTTAGTGATTTGTGAGGTAATGCATAGGAGCTGGGACTGATGCACCATTTAACACCGAACGGGCGTCATCTTGAATCCTCAGCCAGGAGACCAAAACTGCCGGAGAGGACATGTCACACTACTGAAACATGCAAAGGTTTTTGCACAAAATTCATTGTTAATGACTGCTGGGTAAAAAAAACAAAAGGAGCTTTTGCTTGTTCTCGTCAAAGTCGACGTATGGGCTCCCAGCATCTTCTCCAGTCTTCATTTCCTCATTAAATGCTGCTCCGTGTTCTTTCATCGTTTTTACCTTTCGAGCCAATCTCAAACTCTTTTAACATTAGAGTTAAAAGTTTTGCGTCATGTATTTACCCCCCCACGAGCGTGCGCACACACACTCGCGCACAAACACACCTTCACGTATACCGAATGTCATAAAACTGCCCAAATGTGGCCGTGAGCCTGATAATCAGTTCGTATGCCTGGTTACCAAGTTTACATGCAAAAACATATAAGACACAGCAAACTCTTTCTATTATCATAACCTGATTATTTGATTTTATTTTTTAAACTAATTTACCACCGAGACCTCGCTGTATGTATCTCGTTTCTGCCTTCTCTTTAAGCTCACTCCATTCATGTACAATACATTTTACACTTTTTTATAAGGGAAAAAAACTACACAGTTTTGCTACAACAATGATTTATAATCCATGAGCGGGTGTTCAAAAATGTGTTAGACCTTCACGAGAGGAGCCTTCAGAGATCTGGGCTTCAACAAAGCGCGTAGACACGATCCTTACATCTCTCTCTCTCTCTCTCTCTCTCTCTCTCTCTCTCTCTCTCTCTCACTCTCTCTTTTATTATCCAGTTTCTGTAACATACTGCCCCACTTTAAAAATTGCCATACAATACACACTGCACATTTTCCTACCTGAAGTTAATTTTAGAAGCACAATCCCAACTGTTTCTTCATGCTGTGAAATAGTTTTAGATTCCATCTGTATTATTTATTAGTTTTGGGTTTTTTTGTTTTGTTTACATACAAATGCATTTAGCACTTTTTTTTTATTATTAATTATGTTGAAACAACCAGTATTCTGATGTAGCACAAAAAGGGAGGGTGAGCTTGTATGTAACACGTCTTATTATTACCACGAGGGGGCGACAGAGCAGGGTTTTTTTTGTTTTTTTTTTGAAGAGATACAACAGCATATCTCTGTTACGTGTCTGTATAAGGTCTTAGGTAGAAAGTCTGGATTTTAGACTGTTTTGAGATCTTTCCAAATCTTGAGCATGCAGGGACAACTTTTGACAGGACCTGTTTACAAGAGAAGACCTGTAACTGACAGCTTTCTGCTGCACGTGTTGCGGTCTGAGTGCTGTAGCACCTCTGAGCCAATGTCACATTTATTGTACATATCCTGTACGCCCCCTCCCCCCACTCTGAAAGCTGCCATTTTCATCGATTAAATTTACTTAAACAATCAAGTACACTGCTTCTAACCAGAAATGACCCGAATATGCTGCATTAAAACTCTGTTTCTTTTCGTCTATGTTTCATTTGAAATCTAAAGTTTGCATTCGCAGGTATTTTAAAGGAATAAAGGAAAACTGTTTCACCTGCTAGAAAATGCATTCTAGTATTACTGCAAGGGAGGAAAGCTAGTGTTGAATGACTTTTTTTTTTTATTGGTTTACTTTTACTGGCATATTCCATTTCTTTTTTCCCGTATGTGCCATCCCTTATTTTATTCTTTATGCTGACTAGTAAATAGATGGAAAGTAAATCTCTGATCGCTATGCTTCTGCCCTTTGACAGAACATGTTTGTTAGTGGCTGCCAGTCGCTGTATGCACCTTACAGGTATGTATTAGAATTGCATTTTTCACTTTCCTGAGTGTATATAAACATTTTAATCATGGTACACTCGGATGCAAAATAAAGAGGCCTAGAACAACTCTTTAAAAATCCCTGACCATTGGAAAGTACTGCTGTGTATATTTAGATGTAGTTTATTAGGGTTTTTTTTTCCCTGTGTTTCCCGACACAGTTCGACTGTATTATAGCAGGGATCAGTGGCTCCATTACACGCTTATCCAGTTGGATTTTGTTGGGTATAATGGCACTGATATTTGCCTCAGTTTGTAATTGCTTTCCAGTGTTCCAGAGCAGCATAATGCATTAAACTTCATGCTCCACTGGCTCTTTAGAGGTAGCCCAAGTTTATCTTCCTCCTGACCTTTCCAGCAGTGCAGTTCATTTCCATTCATTCTGCTTTTTGCAATCTCACACAACAGATTTTTATTTTAGGCTGTTTGGGATTTGGTTTAAATGCTGCTTCTTTCCAGCTCTGTGGAACTACAACAATTATGACTGAGTTTAGACTGTCCCCCAAGTTAAACCCCCTTAATACTGTGACTGTTTCCTGCTGTTATATTCTGCCCACTTACCTTTGACTTCCAACCCTCTTGATTTCTGCTCTTATGAAAATAAATGTGAAGTCTTGAAACAAATCAAGCACATGAAGCTCTGACCTGTTTTCTCGCATCTGTTGTAGAAAGACCACCTTCAATCCTGTTGTTGAGAAACAACAGCCAAAGCATGTAACATGTCGCTTTAAGCCTTATGGCTGCTCACAAAACTTGACTGTATAATATAAAACATTTCCACAGTGGCCTGTATTGGTAAACTTAAAAAAAAAAAAAAAGAAAAAAAAACCATAAAAAAAACAAGGTTTGTAGCCTGATTTCCTCTGTACAGAAGTCATGACTATATATAAATACATAGATTATATATATTTAACAAACATGAGTTCAAAGTGATTAATGTGAATGCTTGGGGCATATTAATTGCGGAGTGTGTGTATTACTTGTGTGTATTTTCTTTTGGTTTCTTTGTATTTTTTTAATAATTTATTTTGGTTGCATTAAAAACTTCAAATGTATAAAATGAAGCATTAAACTCTTGGCGAGCAGAACCAGAGAGTCTTTACCTTTCTTTATCTTGAGCACACAAACACATAAAAAAATACATAAATAAATACCCCCCTGTATAGAACTATAACAAAGGTTTTATTTTTGCATGCTGTGAGTCCAGTGTTTACAGGGAGAGATGCACATTTACCACTCTAAAATATATCCCAGTTTCATTTCTCGAGGGACAATACTATAGAAATTAAACTGGGATATATTTAAGAGTGGTAAATGTGCAGCTTGAATGGCAGTATAAATGTACTGTCCTCTGAAAACAACTCAACATACAGCCATTACTGTCCAAATACCTGGCAACGAATGTGAATACACCCTAAGTGATAACATCTGTACGTCATGTAACCATGCAAAGCCACATGTCCTATTCATCATGTTCATGTTTTTGTCTGCTTGACAGCATACATACAAATTTGAGTATCCTGTATTAAAGCAGTTAAAATGTTCAACATGGTACCTCATGGCAAAGAACTCTGAGGATGTAAGAGTTCGAATTGTTGCTCTACATAAAGATGGCCGAGGCTATAACAAGATCGGTAACACCCTGTAACTGAGTTACAGTACAGTGGCCAGGGTCATACAGAGGTTTTCCACGGAACAGGCCTCGTAGGAGTCGTTTAAAAGAGGTTGAGTCGCTCCTGAAGAAACCTACACAAACATGACGAAAACATAACTCTTTACTATTTCTCTTGGTAGTGGCTACCCTGTAACAGACATATTGCAGACTTCCCCTGCCTGTCATGTCAGAATCTAATGAACACAATAGTATTCAAGGAAGTACACATCAGGTCTTCGTAGATTTAGGCAGGTCACAGGGAAATGCATGACTTCTGTAGGTGAGGTGCATGCACGGGAACATTCTCAAATATTCTCTGCTGATACTGATATTTTTTTTTTATCAAACGCAGAGATAGGGTTGTGTATAGTCCCCATTTAATTAATCTGCTCATTTTGGGGACACAGTAGCTTGGGGTATAGAAAAATATTTAAATCTATGATTCTGGACAGGTTTTGCTGCAACATAGCAAAGTGCATAGTGGCGAAAAGTGTTTTCCATACAAATCATATTAATCCTATGGCAGGGTTTCTAGGATACGATTAAACCCTTAAACCTTACATGATTGTTTTTTATCAGCTGGGCATTTCTGATCATGTACACTGGTTGTGTTACATGCCAGAAAGTGTCAGCTGGGGAATTCTCTGGTAACCCCAAATGACACATTGCCCACTATAATGAATTTGAGTCTCATTGGAAAGAATTCCATATTAGACAGGTAACAATGAACAGTGTTCAAATATTAAAGAAAGAGCATGTATATTGCAAAACCATAAATTATACATATACAAATGACTACCACATGGTAACTAACTCACCTTGCCTCTTGCCAATGTTACACCAGTTATTAATTGTAATTGCAGCTTCCACCACTCTTCCTCTTCTTCTTTATTCTCTATCACTTCTGCATTGTTTAGTATGTTACTGGGGTGAACTATAAAATGTCATATTTCCGTTTAAAATGAATTAAAAGATAGGAAACAGACAGAAAAAACAAACTTACAGTCACAAATATAAATAAATAAATAAATAAAATAAAATAAAATAAACAAATAAATAAACAAATTAATAAATGATGCTTAGCACCTCCCCTTGGTGTGGTATTCCTTATGTAGCAGTAGGTGGCAGTAATGCACAAATCTGTTGTTTCCAACTGCCTTAAAACTGAAAAAACTAAAAAGTAGCTGTTCCAGCAGTGGTTAGTGTTTGGCTAATTTTATATAAATAGTAATGACTGTATTTATTGATCAAGTAGTAATATATTACATAATATTTAGCAAAATATATCATGTGCCTAGTTATGGGGAAGATGAAACATGCTTGGAAGTTCATTAGTCGAAGCTTTTCAACAAAGTGTGAATTAGTGACCTCTGCTGGTCAAAACCGTGTAGCGCAGGTTTGCCTATTAGTGGCTTAATGATGGCCAGGAGATCCAAACATGTGATCAACTTTCCACAGGTGTTTTATGAGTCCATGAGAGCTTAATTATATGCATTATACATAACATGCTACCACTGGAAGGCAGAAAATGACTGAAAACCCAAAGGGACAATTACAGCTTCTATTTAAACAAACATAATCCCATTATAATTATTAAAACGATTACAAAGTTGTTATTATTTTAGTTATTTAGTACGGCACTATTTTTTTTATTATTAAGGCAACTAGTTCTCTTGTAATTAATTTCCTATGATTAGAAAATAGTTACTTATTTTTTTTATTCTTTAATTCTGGCTTGATGATGTGCAACAGAGTTTCACATCACATCAGTACTCTCTGTTATTTCACACATGGAGCGTTAATGTTGTGGTTACAGTGTCAGTCAATTTCCAATTTCCAATCTCATTTTGAGTCTATAAATGTATTGATTTTACCTTTTTTCTCCCTAAATTTTTTCTCCCTGAAAAATGAAAAAACCCTAAAAGGAAAATTCTGGGGTGAAGCTGAAGCATGTGGATTAGAGTCGTGTGGAAGTCAGAAAAGGGAGCTGATGCTCTGAGTGCAATACGATTACCTGTAAGTAACGAGGTGGTTGTGAGGTCATTGTGAACAGAACTATAGTAGGCTTTGTGTCAAATATGATGTTTAGGGATTCTACATTTCAAAGGGAAATAATAATGATAATAGAATAGCAGGATGGGAAAGAAATACCTTTGACTGTGGCTTGGTTGTTGGTGCCACACATGCTGGAATGATTGTCTCTGTAACTCACACACAACACTAAAAAAGAGAGAGCGGAGGAGATTGAACAGACTGGTCCAAGCTGACAGGAAGGTGACAGTAACTGAAATCACTGTGCGTCACAACAGAAAGGCATCTCTGAAAGCACAACACGTCAAACTCTGAAGTGGATGGACTACAGAAAAAGACCATCATCTACTCCCATAAGGCAAGTACAAGAAATCCAAACCTCAGTGGACAGCCTCACCACAGTCTAATATCTACAGAAGCGAAACCATTGTCTCACTCGATTCAAATGCTCAATTTGCTTATACTTTGCATGAATGGTTTAGCCTGATCGTGATGTGGGAAATATTCCTGTGGCACACATAAGGTCCCAAAATACAAAATGAGCATTGCTTGTATACCACAAACTATTTAAGTTTATTTACATTTATTTTAAGTTGATTTTAATCCAATCAAAACTGTGTAATGCATTTCCATGTTATGGCTTTGCACAATTTTTGCTCCCTTTAGACTGAATTATCACTGCAAATTAATAAAATGTTATCTAAATGATCACATAAAATGAGAATTTTTATCCATATAAGAGTGATCTCTGCCAGGATGATCAAACCCCCATCCACAAGACACAGATGCTCAACAAATAGGTTCTATGAAGTTAAATCTCATACTGTGTCGTTTACACTCTCCAGATCTCAACACAGTTAAACATCTGTGTGTGATGTTTGCTCCCGAAAATGTCTAAACCATTTGGCAACTTGTGCATGATGATTATCGGAGACAAATCCACCTGATCTCACTTCCGCACCCACCCTACTCACCAGATTTGGCTCCTGTGGACTTCACCCTTTCCCTAAAGATGAAGATCCAGCTCAAAGTGTAATGTTTTGACACCATTGAGTAGATCCAGTGCAAATCTCAGAAATACAGACATGTCAAATTGAAGGCCCTTGGGCCACTTCCAGCTCGCAGATCCATAACATTCAGCCTATGAGGTACTATCATTTTTGTATTATAATGGGACCGTTTCCACACCTTATCCCATTTCTGTTTTCATGATGCTCGAACACTTTGCATGTTTGGAAATACATATCAGTGTGAGCAACTTTTCTCTCTTATGAAGATGAACAAAAGCACACAAATCTCAAATCTTTATTCTGAGAGTTTCCACAGCACATAACTGAGCAAATGTGCATAAAAACTAAATGTACTTCTAATTACTGTTTTATTTTCACACTTTATTCGGTATCCTGTCTGTCTTGTTCATTAAATAGTGAGTGTTTGGTCCTGTATTTAAAGGCAGTATTTATTCTCTATGATTGAGTTTTGACACCACTGTTGTATATAAAACACGGCTCATGTGCACTCCGAGCCAGGAGGTGGCAGTAGTTCATCATAACGCTATTCAACAGAGAAACAGAAGAAGCAGCGGTTTGATCAGGGGGTGAGTGTTTTTGGATAATAATAGCAGTACTTATCGTTTGTTCGTTTCAAAACGTTAAATATATGGTGTATTTTTATACTTATGAATTGAAAACGATTATTTAAAGCCAGTAGTTTAGGTGTGAGGTAACTGTCCAGCTAGCTGAGGAATAAAACCGGACGGCGGGGCTGCAAACGAAACGTGTGGAAGGTGAATGATGTTCTTCTGAAACACCTCAACGTGCAAAGTGGTTTATTTGTTTATTTTGGACAATCAAACATCTGTTAAAGAGCTTTACCGATGTCGCATGTTGCAGCCCTTACGTGTGTAATATGTTGTGCGGATTCAATTTAGTTCCTGTTTATCACTTACCTTATAGCAGCTATTTACAGTCTTTTTTCCACAAGCCTCCCTTTTACCACTGTGTCTGTAAGTAAGAAGTAAAAGTGCAGTCATTTTTTGAAAAAATTGAGTTGTTGTTATTGTGTATATAAATATATAATCATATATTGCATTGTCCTAGTTTCCGTAACCCACTGTCACCCACTGAATTTTACAAATATGTTTATTTTGAACATAAATAAGCCGCACCTGTCTATAAGCCGCAGGTGTCTACACTGAAACTAATGAACTTTACACAGACTTTAATGAAAAACAGTGTCTGTTACATGGCTTGTATCTAAACAGTAGCCTACCAAGAATGTCATTGTTCACTGTCTTCCTCCTTCCTTTCACAACTATTTCTCTCTGGAGTTTTTCTTTTGGCATCGTCACACGTTTAAAAATCACCATCGGTGAAGCTTTTCTCTCGATGCCGTGCAGCTCAGAACACAGGTGAAGTGTTTTTTTTATTTTTTTATGCACGGTTGTTTTCAGCGTGACAAATGATTCGCATTTCCTGTAGACAGTCAGAGTGAGCGGCAGGTCAAACGTCAGAGGAACATCATCCATATTTACGATGTGGTGCGGTCTGATTCAGTGGGAGCGCATCTGATTTAATATAAAGAGTTTCATTGGTTCACCTGAACCCGTTCGGCAATTTCATTGGTCTAATGTTATGGGGCTCAGTTTGTCATAAAGTTTGTGAAACTGGGACAAACCCAGGAAAAGTCGATAAATAAGCCGCTTCATTGTTTAAGCCGTGGGGTTGAAAGCGTGGGGGAAAAAAGTAGCAGCTTATAGTCCGGAAAATACAGTACATACTGTTGTAATCACGCCCCCCATGTTTTAATTTCGGAATTGCATTTGCCACATAACTAATTAGTTTGACCAAAAAACTTATAGGGAATTGTTTTTATGGAGTTTTATGTTCAAATAATAAAATGTATAAATAAAATGTATTTGCATTGAACAATTTCATTTTTCTCAGTTGTGTACACAAGCTTTACCTCGTGTTTGAACTGATAACTGGTGTTGGCTATTTTATTTACACTTTATTTAGATTGTTTGTACCACAAGGTATTCTTGTGTTGGTCTGGAAATAACAAACTCCTGATTGATTTGACATAAAATTAGGGGTAGGTTTAACATGCAGTGAGGTGAAAAGCAAACATCCACAAGAATCAAAAGTGTAACAGTAAACAAATGAAATATTTATTAGGATGATATTCACTTGAATCTTTTTATACTCTCCAGGCAATACATGCAATTAAATTTAATTCTACTGAAGGCATAGTGAGGTGACCAACAACCAAATGAACTGCAGCTACATGTTCCTGAGAGGTAAGAGTGTGTTAGACACACACAAGTGTTTTCACTTCAAGTGTTTCAAATTGATATTGGATATCTTGTGCAGATCTTTAAAAAATATTCATTATTATTAGGATTTGAATGCATCATTTGCGTTCCTCTTTCAGTTCTCATCATTTGGCCAAAAGGTAAACAGACTGAGATGAAGCAGAAGCACAGAAAATAAAGATCTGACTGGGGCAAGTCAGAAAATAATGCTATTTCCATTCTTTTGCAAAAGACAGAAAAGTCAGCCAGTGCTCTCAGCACATTGACCTTGTTTGTTTGAAAAAAAGAAAAAGAAAACCACAGAAAAACCTTTGAAATATTTGCAGCAGATCAATGGACTACCTCAGGTGTATTCTTTTAATTTGTTCTTCTGACTGAAATAATAATAATAGATGGGGAAGAAATCTGATCTAAGTGCCTTTGACCGTGGCTTGGTTGTTGGTGCCAGACGTGCCGGTTTGAGCGTCTCAGTAACTGCTGAACTTCTGGGATTTTCTCGCACGACCGTCTCCAGAGTTTACACAGAATGGCGCGAGAAAGAAAAAACATCCAGCGAGCGGCATTTCTGCGGGCGGAAACGGCTCGTTAACGAGAGAGGTCAGAAGAGAATGGCCAGACTGGTGCAAGCCGACAGGAAAGCGACGGTTACCGAAATCACTATGCGTTACAACACCGGCGTACAGAGGAGCATCTCGGAACGCACGGCACGCCGAACCCTGAAGCTGATGGGCTACAGCGGCTCGACTCCTGTAAGCCAAGTGCAGGAAATCCAGGCTGCAATGGACACCGACTCCCCACAGATGGATAGCTGAAGAAATCAATCATCTGTCTCGCCAAATCTCAGTTTGCAGTCGTTTCAGGCGACGTCCTAAATAACATGAAACCATGGACTCATCAAACGAGTTTGATTTAACTGCCACACACTACCTATGTTTTTGTTAGTGCCACACACTAAATAAAAGGACACTGAATTCAGTGTATTTCAGTGACTTATACATCCATCAACTCTTGATCCATGTTGTTATTGTTATGCGTGGTTTGGCTCCCATTACAAGGAATAGTCCTTTCAAATAAATGGTGTCGGATTACCTTTATTCTATACCGAGACACTTTTATTGTTTGTATGAAAGAGACTATCGAACTATAGACGATTGAACTATCAAAATATTTCTTCTTCTTTCGGCAGCTCTCGTTAGGGGTCACCACAGTGGATCATCCATCTTCATATCACTCTGTCCTTTACATCTGCCTCCTTCAAATCAACCGTCTTTCCCCACCACATTCATATACCTCGACCTTGGCCTTTTTTCTCTCCCTTTTTTTCCCCCTTCATGCCTCCATCATTTGCATTTTTCTATCAATATACCTCATGTCCTTCCTCTCACCTTGTCTCCAGAATGTACCACCTGCGCAGTTACTTTAATAAACTCACTGTTAATACTGACCCTCCTCTTTACTCGCAATCTTCAAAACTCTGCCACCTACAGGTCCTTCTTTGTCAGTGAACCAACATGAAGATACTAATTTATTGAAACGTGTGTGTGTGTGTGTGTATATATGTATGTGCAAATTCCCTCAGTGGTCCCTTGTTTATGTTCTATAATATATCTACATACACCCATTAAATAAGTGCACTTTTTCAGGCCATCTCATTGGTGCTGGTCTAACGCAGGTCACGTTCCACCGATAAACACGTGGTGCCGTGACCCAAAAATAGATGATTCCAATTGTCAGTGTTCAGGGTACTAACTAATGAAGTGGCCACTGGTGATGTGTATAAATTCTTGTACACAGTGTAAAAGGTTTATTATTTTAGCTCATGAAATATTTTTGTTATTCAAAAGTAAAGGCATTTGTCTGTAGAATATTATATAATGTATGACACCGTACCAATGCATGAAAAGTTGTACCTAATTAATGTATATTCCTTTAGATAAAACCTTTCTTTAATGGTGTCATTTTTTATTTAATTTACACGTTAATAAATGCATTACTTCCATAATTTTTCATGCAGTGTGTACATTATATTTAGTTTAAAGAATGAAAAAAAAGAGCAACTAACTACAAAGTTAATGAAAATGATTATTATACAATTAATAAACCATGTGAAAGTACATTGAACAGCAAAAATCATTTGTGGTGTTTTTTTTTTTTTCTGTTAGCACATTAGTGGATATTGAAAAAATTTATTAATTGAATCATTAATGCTGGTTAAATACAGTGCCTGTCAGAAGTTTGGAAACATTGGAACACCAAGTCCGTCATCACTTTGGGGAAATCGTAGATCACTCTTTTACAACATTGTTTTAGTTCATTGAGTTTGCAGGAATTTGTTTATGCATCGCTCTCTCAAGGTCATTTCAGTCAGGTTGAGATCTGGCTGGGACATTGCATGACCTGGATTCTGTACTTTTTATCAGCCATTCTGCTGTTGATTTACATGTGTGCTTGGGATCACTGTTCTGTTGCCAGAGTGGGACAGAGTGCACAAACCATATAATTGAGTAAAAGTAGAAAAACACTAAAATATTACTACAGTAAAATTGCCCGCTTAAAACTTTCACTTCAGTAAAAGTACAAAAGTATTTGACTTCAAATGTACATAAGTAATGTATATAACAGAACTATAATTTATAAATAGCTATAATGTTCCTATTATCCTTTCACTCTAAACACACCAATCTATGAATAGAACGATATTGTTTAGTCATTCACTGATATCAATTAAAATGATCATGAGCCCTAAACCTTCTTTTCAACTACTTTAAAAACATTATAATTTAAGTAATAAGGTAATCATAATGTATTGCTCACAAAATGCTTAGTTTTCAGTTTTCAGCTTGCTGATGAACTGTATGTCCGTGCTAAGTACCACCAAGTGGCAATCATTACAAGTTTAAAACGGAGCGCTCTGCCCTGATTGGTGGCTTGCTGCTTGCTCGATCAATTAAGTTTTTATTTACTCGAAAATGAAAAGAAACACCGGATTTCATATGTAGTTAAGTTAAAAGAGTGAAGTTTTAATAAAAGTTTCAATTCACAGATGAGCCTTGTCAAGAGCTCAGTTGTGACATTTCTTGCCATCTTAATGACCATCAGTTGTCTTGTGCAGTGCGACAGGGTGAGTACAGAGTCAATAGCCATATTAGTGCTAGCACAATTTATGTACAAATGCATAATATGGCAACAGACACTCAGTTGAGTAAAGAGAAATGAAGTCAGACAATCCCAAGCAAAAAAATCTCAAGAACTTTAAATGTATCCCCAAGTGCAATTTTCAAAACCATCAAATGCTATGCTGAAACAGGCTCTTACAAGGAAAATCCTAGTAAAGGACCAACGTCTAGCTCTGCTACACAGGATATGTTTATTAGATTTGCCAGCACCAGAAACCACTGATTTACAAAAATGCTTTTCGGAGTAGCAACACAGTGTACACAGTTCAGAGCAGACTGCGTGATTCAGGCGTGATTTAGGCCTGGGAACTCCAAGAGTGTACAAAGTTGTTATGAAATCAAAAGGAGCTATTCTGAAGAATTTAAAATATAAAATATATTTTGGGTCATTTAACATGTTTGTTTACTGCATAATTCCATACATTTTCTTTCATATGTTGGATGTCTTCAGGATAATCTACAATTTTAAAAATAACAAAAAATGTAAGAAAAACACTGAAGGAGAAGGTGAACATTTTACATGTATGTAGTATTTGCTGTTACAATGCTGCCAAGCCCCATTCAGTTTTGCCTACCAAATGAAGTGTGTAAGGTCTGTGGGTGGGTGCTATTGACATAATACTGCATCCC